>JAEIGQ010000456.1:0-68384 GCA_018904275.1 Lordiphosa clarofinis
GCTAAACCATTGCACCTAGCTTCCCAATTTATGGAAAATTTGAATATCTAAAGCATATTACGGGTCTAAACTGATCCATTACGGCTATTTTCATCCACCTGGGACGAAAGTTGTCGAATTTAACAGCAGAAATTGATTCCATACAAAGATTAACTATTTATAACTAAATATTGTACTCTACGACCTCATTAAGCTAAACCATTGCACCTAGCTTCCCACTTTGTGGAAAATTTGAATATCTAAAGCATATTACGGGTCTAAACTGATCTATTACGGCTATTTTCATCCACCTGGGTCGAAAGTTGTCGAATTTAACAGCAGAAATTGATTCCATACAAAGATTAACTATTTAAAACTAAATATTGTACTCTACGACCTCATTAGGCTAAACCATTGCACCTAGCTTCCCAATTTGTGGAAAATTTGAATATCTAAAGCATATTACGGGTCTAAACTGATCCATTACGGCTATTTTCATCCACCTGGGTCGAAAGTTGTCGAATTTAACAGCAGAAATTGATTCCATACAAAGATTAACTATTTAAAACTAAATATTGTACTCTACGACCTCATTAGGCTAAACCATTGCACCTAGCTTCCCAATTTGTGGAAAATTTGAATATCTAAAGCATATTACGGGCTTAAACTGATCCATTACGTCTATTTTCATCCACCTGGGTCGAAAGTTGTCGAATTTAACAGCAGAAATTGATTCCACACAAAGATTAACTATTTAAAACTAAATATTGTACTCTACGACCTCATTAAGCTAAACCATTGGACCTAGCTTCCCACTTTGTGGAAAATTTGAATATCTAAAGCATATTACGGGTCTAAACTGATCCATTACGGCTATTTTCATCCACCTGGGTCGAAAGTTGTCGAAGTTAACAGCAGAAATTGATTCCTTACAAAGATTTACTATTTAAAACTAAATATTGTACTCTACGACCTCATTAGGCTAAACCATTGCACCTAGCTTCCCAATTTGTGGAAAATTTGAATATCTAAAGCATATTACGGGTCTAAACTGATCCATTACGGCTATTTTCATCCACCTGGGTCGAAAGTTGTCGAAGTTAACAGCAGAGATTGACTCCATACAAAGATTTACCATTTTAAACTAAATATTGTACTCTACGACCTCATTAAGCTAAACCATTGCACGTAGCTTCCCAATTTATAGAAAATTTGAATATCTAAAGCATATTACGGGTCTAAACTGATCCATTACGGCTATTTTCATCCACCTGGGTCGAAAGTTGTCGAATTTAACAGCAGAAATTGATTCCATACAAAGATTAACTATTTATAACTAAATATTGTACTCTACGACCTCATTAAGCTAAACCATTGCACCTAGCTTCCCACTTTGTGGAAAATTTGAATATCTAAAGCATATTACGGGCTTAAACTGATCCATTACGGCTATTTTCATCCACCTGGGTCGAAAGTTGTCGAAGTTAACAGCAGAGATTGACTCCATACAAAGATTTACCATTTTAAACTAAATATTGTACTCTACGACCTCATTGGGCTAAACCATTGCACCTAGCTTCTCAATTTGTGGAAAATTTGAATATCTAAAGCATATTACGGGTCTAAACTGATCCATTACGGCTATTTTCATCCACCTGGGTCGAATGTTGTCGAAGTTAACAGCAGAAATTGATTCCTTACAAAGATTTACTATTTAAAACTAAATATTGTACTCTACGACCTCATTAGGCTAAACCATTGCACCTAGCTTCCCAATTTGTGGAAAATTTGAATATCTAAAGCATATTACGGGTCTAAACTGATCCATTACGGCTATTTTCATCCACCTGGGTCGAAAGTTGTCGAAGTTAACAGCAGAGATTGACTCCATACAAAGATTTACCATTTTAAACTAAATATTGTACTCTACGACCTCATTAAGCTAAACCATTGCACGTAGCTTCCCAATTTATAGAAAATTTGAATATCTAAAGCATATTACGGGTCTAAACCGATCTATTACGGCTATTTTCATCCACCTGGGTCGAAAGTTGTCGAAGTTAACAGCAGAGATTGACTCCATACAAAGATTTACCATTTTAAACTAAATATTGTACTCTACGACCTCATTGGGCTAAACCATTGCACCTAGCTTCCCAATTTATGGAAAATTTGAATATCTAGAGCATATTACGGGCTTAAACTGATCCATTACGGCTATTTTCATCCACCTGGGTCGAAAGTTGTCGAAGTTAACAGCAGAGATTGACTCCATACAAAGATTTACCATTTTAAACTAAATATTGTACTCTACGACCTCATTGGGCTAAACCATTGCACCTAGCTTCCCAATTTGTGGAAAATTTGAATATCTAAAGCATATTACGGGTCTAAACTGATCCATTACGGCTATTTTCATCCACCTGGGTCGAAAGTTGTCGAAGTTATCAGCAGAGATTGACTCCATACAAAGATTTACCATTTTAAACTAAATATTGTACTCTACGACCTCATTAAGCTAAACCATTGCACCTAGCTTCCCAATTTATGGAAAATTTGAATATCTAAAGCATATTACGGGTCTAAACTGATCCATTACGGCTATTTTCATCCACCTGGGTCGAAAGTTGTCGAATTTAACAGCAGAAATTGATTCCATACAAAGATTAACTATTTATAACTAAATATTGTACTCTACGACCTCATTAAGCTAAACCATTGCACCTAGCTTCCCACTTTGTGGAAAATTTGAATATCTAAAGCATATTACGGGTCTAAACTGATCTATTACGGCTATTTTCATCCACCTGGGTCGAAAGTTGTCGAATTTAACAGCAGAAATTGATTCCATACAAAGATTAACTATTTAAAACTAAATATTGTACTCTACGACCTCATTAGGCTAAACCATTGCACCTAGCTTCCCAATTTGTGGAAAATTTGAATATCTAAAGCATATTACGGGTCTAAACTGATCCATTACGGCTATTTTCATCCACCTGGGTCGAAAGTTGTCGAATTTAACAGCAGAAATTGATTCCATACAAAGATTTACTATTTAAAACTAAATATTGTACTCTACGACCTCATTAGGCTAAACCATTGCACCTAGCTTCCCAATTTGTGGAAAATTTGAATATCTAAAGCATATTACGGGCCTAAACTGATCCATTACGTCTATTTTCATCCACCTGGGTCGAAAGTTGTCGAATTTAACAGCAGAAATTGATTCCACACAAAGATTAACTATTTAAAACTAAATATTGTACTCTACGACCTCATTAAGCTAAACCATTGCACCTAGCTTCCCACTTTGTGGAAAATTTGAATATCTAAAGCATATTACGGGTCTAAACTGATCCATTACGGCTATTTTCATCCACCTGGGTCGAAAGTTGTCGAAGTTAACAGCAGAAATTGATTCCTTACAAAGATTTACTATTTAAAACTAAATATTGTACTCTACGACCTCATTAGGCTAAACCATTGCACCTAGCTTCCCAATTTGTGGAAAATTTGAATATCTAAAGCATATTACGGGTCTAAACTGATCCATTACGGCTATTTTCATCCACCTGGGTCGAAAGTTGTCGAAGTTAACAGCAGAGATTGACTCCATACAAAGATTTACCATTTTAAACTAAATATTGTACTCTACGACCTCATTAAGCTAAACCATTGCACGTAGCTTCCCAATTTATAGAAAATTTGAATATCTAAAGCATATTACGGGTCTAAACTGATCCATTACGGCTATTTTCATCCACCTGGGTCGAAAGTTGTCGAATTTAACAGCAGAAATTGATTCCATACAAAGATTAACTATTTATAACTAAATATTGTACTCTACGACCTCATTAAGCTAAACCATTGCACCTAGCTTCCCACTTTGTGGAAAATTTGAATATCTAAAGCATATTACTGGTCTAAACTGATCCATTACGGCTATTTTCATCCACCTGGGTCGAAAGTTGTCGAAGTTAACAGCAGAAATTGATTCCATACAAAGATTTACTATTTAAAACTAAATATTGTACTCTACGACCTCATTAGGCTAAACCATTGCACCTAGCTTCCCACTTTGTGGAAAATTTGAATATCTAAAGCATATTACGGGTCTAAACTGATCCATTACGGCTATTTTCATCCACCTGGGTCGAAAGTTGTCGAAGTTCACAGCAGAAATTGATTCCATACAAAGATTTACTATTTAAAACTAAATATTGTACTCTACGACCTCATTAGGCTAAACCATTGCACCTAGCTTCCCAATTTGTGGAAAATTTGAATATCTAAAGCATATTACGGGTCTAAACGGATCCATTACGGCTATTTTCATCCACCTGGGTCGAAAGTTGTCGAATTTAACAGCAGAAATTGATTCCATACAAAGATTAACTATTTAAAACTAAATATTGTACTCTACGACCTCATTAGGCTAAACCATTGCACCTAGCTTCCCAATTTGTGGAAAATTTGAATATCTAAAGCATATTACGGGTCTAAACTGATCCATTACGGCTATTTTCATCCACCTGGGTCGAAAGTTGTCGAATTTAACAGCAGAAATTGATTCCATACAAAGATTTACTATTTAAAACTAAATATTGTACTCTACTACCTCATTAGGCTGAACCATTGCACCTAGCTTCCCAATTTGTGGAAAATTTGAATATCTAAAGCATATTACGGGTCTAAACTGATCCATTACGGCTATTTTCATCCACCTGGGTCGAAAGTTGTCGAAGTTAACAGCAGAAATTGATTCCATACAAAGATTTACTATTTAAAACTAAATATTGTACTCTACGACCTCATTAGGCTAAACCATTGCACCTAGCTTCCCAATTTGTGGAAAATTTGAATATCTAAAGCATATTACGGTTCTAAACTGATCCATTACGGCTATTTTCATCCACCTGGGTCGAAAGTTGTCGAATTTAACAGCAGAAATTGATTCCATACAAAGATTAACTATTTAAAACTAAATATTGTACTCTACGACCTCATTGGGCTAAACCATTGCACCTAGCTTCCCAATTTATGGAAAATTTGAATATCTAAAGCATATTACGGGTCTAAACTGATCCATTACGGCTATTTTCATCCACCTGGGTCGAAAGTTGTCGAAGTTAACAGCAGAAATTGATTCCATGCAAAGATTTACTATTTAAAACTAAATATTGTACTTTACGACCTCATTAGGCTAAACCAGTGCACCTAGCTTCCCAATTTGTGGAAAATTTGAATATCTAAAGCATATTACGGGTCTAAACTGATCTATTACGGCTATTTTCATCCACCTGGGTCGAAAGTTGTCGAATTTAACAGCAGAAATTGATTCCATACAAAGATTAACTATTTAAAACTAAATATTGTACTCTACGACCTCATTGGGCTAAACCATTGCACCTAGCTTCCCAATTTATGGAAAATTTGAATATCTAAAGCATATTACGGGTCTAAACTGATCCATTACGGCTATTTTCATCCACCTGGGTCGAAAGTTGTCGAAGTTAACAGCAGAAATTGATTCCATACAAAGATTAACTATTTAAAACTAAATATTGTACTCTACGACCTCATTACGCTAAACCATTGCACCTAGCTTCCCAATTTATGGAAAATTTGAATATCTAAAGCATATTACGGGTCTAAACTGATCCATTACGGCTATTTTCATCCACCTGGGTCGAAAGTTGTCGAAGTTAACAGCAGAAATTGATTCCATACAAAGATTTACTATTTAAAACTAAATATTGTACTCTACGACCTCATTAGGCTAAACCATTGCACCTAGCTTCCCAATTTGTGGAAAATTTGAATATCTAAAGCATATTACGGGTCTAAACTGATCCATTACGGCTATTTTCATCCACCTGGGTCGAAAGTTGTCGAAGTTAACAGCAGAAATTGATTCCATACAAAGATTTACTATTTAAAACTAAATATTGTACTCTACGACCTCATTAGGCTAAACCATTGCACCTAGCTTCCCAATTTGTGGAAAATTTGAATATCTTAAGCATATTACGGGTCTAAACTGATCCATTACGGCTATTTTCATCCACCTGGGTCGAAAGTTGTCGAAGTTAACAGCAGAAATTGATTCCATACAAAGATTAACTATTTAAAACTAAATATTGTACTCTACGACCTCATTAAGCTAAACCATTGCACCTAGCTTCCCACTTTGTGGCTAAACCATTGCACCTAGCTTCCCACTCTGTGGAAAATTTGAATATCTAAAGCATATTACGGGTCTAAACTGATCTATTACGGCTATTTTCATCCACCTGGGTCGAAAGTTGTCGAATTTAACAGCAGAAATTGATTCCATACAAAGATTTACTATTTAAAACTAAATATTGTACTCTACGACCTCATTAGGCTAAACCATTGCACCTAGCTTCCCAATTTGTGGAAAATTTGAATATCTAAAGCATATTACGGGTCTAAACTGATCCATTACGGCTATTTTCATCCACCTGGGTCGAAAGTTGTCGAATTTAACAGCAGAAATTGATTCCATACAAAGATTTACTATTTAAAACTAAATATTGTACTCTACGACCTCATTAGGCTAAACCATTGCACCTAGCTTCCCAATTTATGGAAAATTTGAATATCTAAAGCATATTACGGGTCTAAACTGATCCATTACGGCTATTTTCATCCACCTGGGTCGAAAGTTGTCGAATTTAACAGCAGAAATTGATTCCATACAAAGATTAACTGTTTAAAACTAAATATTGTACTCTACGACCTCATTAAGCTAAACCATTGCACCTAGCTTCCCACTTTGTGGAAAATTTGAATATCTAAAGCATATTACGGGCTTAAACTGATCCATTACGGCTATTTTCATCCACCTGGGTCGAAAGTTGTCGAAGTTAACAGCAGAGATTGACTACATACAAAGATTTACCATTTTAAACTAAATATTGTACTCTACGACCTCATTAGGCTAAACCATTGCACCTAGCTTCCCACTTTGTGGAAAATTTGAATATCTAAAGCATATTACGGGTCTAAACTGATCCATTACGGCTATTTTCATCCACCTGGGTCGAAAGTTGTCGAATTTAACAGCAGAAATTGATTCCATACAAAGATTAACTATTTAAAACTAAATATTGTACTCTACGACCTCATTAAGCTAAACCATTGCACCTAGCTTCCCACTTTGTGGAAAATTTGAATATCTAAAGCATATTACGGGTCTAAACTGATCCATTACGGCTATTTTCATCCACCTGGGTCGAAAGTTGTCGAAGTTAACAGCAGAGATTGACTCCATACAAAGATTTACCATTTTAAACTAAATATTGTACTCTACGACCTCATTGGGCTAAACCATTGCACCTAGCTTCCCAATGTATGGAAAATTTGAATATCTAGAGCATGTTACGGGCTTAAACTGATCCATTACGGCTATTTTCATCCACCTGGGTCGAAAGTTGTCGAAGTTAACAGCAGAGATTGACTCCATACAAAGATTTAACATTTTAAACTAAATATTGTACTCTACGACCTCATTGGGCTAAACCATTGCACCTAGCTTCCCAATTTGTGGAAAATTTGAATATCTAAAGCATATTACGGGTCTAAACTGATCCATTACGGCTATTTTCATCCACCTGGGTCGAAAGTTGTCGAAGTTAACAGCAGAGATTGACTCCATACAAAGATTTACCATTTTAAACTAAATATTGTACTCTACGACCTCATTAAGCTAAACCATTGCACCTAGCTTCCCACTTTGTGGAAAATTTGAATATCTAAAGCATATTACGGGTCTAAACTGATCCATTACGGCTATTTTCATCCACCTGGGTCGAAAGTTGTCGAATTTAACAGCAGAAATTGATTCCATACAAAGATTAACTATTTATAACTAAATATTGTACTCTACGACCTCATTAAGCTAAACCATTGCACCTAGCTTCCCACTTTGTGGAAAATTTGAATATCTAAAGCATATTACGGGTCTAAACTGATCTATTACGGCTATTTTCATCCACCTGGGTCGAAAGTTGTCGAATTTAACAGCAGAAATTGATTCCATACAAAGATTAACTATTTAAAACTAAATATTGTACTCTACGACCTCATTAGGCTAAACCATTGCACCTAGCTTCCCAATTTGTGGAAAATTTGAATATCTAAAGCATATTACGGGTCTAAACTGATCCATTACGGCTATTTTCATCCACCTGGGTCGAAAGTTGTCGAATTTAACAGCAGAAATTGATTCCATACAAAGATAAACTATTTAAAACTAAATATTGTACTCTACGACCTCATTAGGCTAAACCATTGCACCTAGCTTCCCAATTTATGGAAAATTTGAATATCTAAAGCATATTACGGGTCTAAACTGATCTATTACGGCAATTTTCATCCACCTAGGTCGAAAGTTGTCGAATTTAACAGCAGAAATTGATTCCATACAAAGATTAACTATTTAAAACTAAATATTGTACTCTACGACCTCATTAGGCTAAACCATTGCACCTAGCTTCCCAATTTGTGGAAAATTTGAATATCTAAAGCATATTACGGGTCTAAACTGATCCATTACGGCTATTTTCATCCACCTGGGTCGAAAGTTGTCGAATTTAACAGCAGAAATTGATTCCATACAAAGATTAACTGTTTAAAACTAAATATTGTACTCTACGACCTCATTAAGCTAAACCATTGCACCTAGCTTCCCACTTTGTGGAAAATTTGAATATCTAAAGCATATTACGGGCTTAAACTGATCCATTACGGCTATTTTCATCCACCTGGGTCGAAAGTTGTCGAAGTTAACAGCAGAGATTGACTACATACAAAGATTTACCATTTTAAACTAAATATTGTACTCTACGACCTCATTAGGCTAAACCATTGCACCTAGCTTCCCACTTTGTGGAAAATTTGAATATCTAAAGCATATTACGGGTCTAAACTGATCCATTACGGCTATTTTCATCCACCTGGGTCGAAAGTTGTCGAATTTAACAGCAGAAATTGATTCCATACAAAGATTTACTATTTAAAACTAAATATTGTACTCTACGACCTCATTAGGCTAAACCATTGCACCTAGCTTCCCAATTTGTGGAAAATTTGAATATCTAAAGCATATTACGGGCCTAAACTGATCCATTACGGCTATTTTCATCCACCTGGGTCGAAAGTTGTCGAATTTAACAGCAGAAATTGATTCCATACAAAGATTAACTATTTAAAACTAAATATTGTACTCTACGACCTCATTAAGCTAAACCATTGCACCTAGCTTCCCACTTTGTGGAAAATTTGAATATCTAAAGCATATTACGGGCTTAAACTGATCCATTACGGCTATTTTCATCCACCTGGGTCGAAAGTTGTCGAAGTTAACAGCAGAGATTGACTCCATACAAAGATTTACCATTTTAAACTAAATATTGTACTCTACGACCTCATTAGGCTAAACCATTGCACCTAGCTTCCCACTTTGTGGAAAATTTGAATATCTAAAGCATATTACGGGTCTAAACTGATCTATTACGGCTATTTTCATCCACCTGGGTCGAAAGTTGTCGAATTTAACAGCAGAAATTGATTCCATACAAAGATTAACTATTTAAAACTAAATATTGTACTCTACGACCTCATTAAGCTAAACCATTGCACCTAGCTTCCCACTTTGTGGAAAATTTGAATATCTAAAGCATATTACGGGTCTAAACCGATCTATTACGGCTATTTTCATCCACCTGGGTCGAAAGTTGTCGAAGTTAACAGCAGAGATTGACTCCATACAAAGATTTACCATTTTAAACTAAATATTGTACTCTACGACCTCATTGGGCTAAACCATTGCACCTAGCTTCCCAATTTGTGGAAAATTTGAATATCTAAAGCATATTACGGGCTTAAACTGATCCATTACGGCTATTTTCATCCACCTGGGTCGAAAGTTGTCGAAGTTAACAGCAGAGATTGACTCCATACAAAGATTTACCATTTTAAACTAAATATTGTACTCTACGACCTCATTGGGCTAAACCATTGCACCTAGCTTCCCAATTTGTGGAAAATTTGAATATCTAAAGCATATTACGGGTCTAAACTGATCCATTACGGCTATTTTCATCCACCTGGGTCGAAAGTTGTCGAAGTTAACAGCAGAGATTGACTCCATACAAAGATTTACCATTTTAAACTAAATATTGTACTCTACGACCTCATTAAGCTAAACCATTGCACCTAGCTTCCCAATTTATGGAAAATTTGAATATCTAAAGCATATTACGGGTCTAAACTGATCCATTACGGCTATTTTCATCCACCTGGGTCGAAAGTTGTCGAATTTAACAGCAGAAATTGATTCCATACAAAGATTAACTATTTATAACTAAATATTGTACTCTACGACCTCATTAAGCTAAACCATTGCACCTAGCTTTCCACTTTGTGGAAAATTTGAATATCTAAAGCATATTACGGGTCTAAACTGATCTATTACGGCTATTTTCATCCACCTGGGTCGAAAGTTGTCGAATTTAACAGCAGAAATTGATTCCATACAAAGATTAACTATTTAAAACTAAATATTGTACTCTACGACCTCATTAGGCTAAACCATTGCACCTAGCTTCCCAATTTGTGGAAAATTTGAATATCTAAAGCATATTACGGGTCTAAACTGATCCATTACGGCTATTTTCATCCACCTGGGTCGAAAGTTGTCGAATTTAACAGCAGAAATTGATTCCATACAAAGATTAACTATTTAAAACTAAATATTGTACTCTACGACCTCATTAGGCTAAACCATTGCACCTAGCTTCCCAATTTATGGAAAATTTGAATATCTAAAGCATATTACGGGTCTAAACTGATCCATTACGGCTATTTTCATCCACCTGGGTCGAAAGTTGTCGAATTTAACAGCAGAAATTGATTCCATACAAAGGTTAACTATTTAAAACTAAATATTGTACTCTACGACCTCATTAGGCTAAACCATTGCACCTAGCTTCCCAATTTATGGAAAATTTGAATATCTAAAGCATATTACGGGTCTAAACTGATCCATTACGGCTATTTTCATCCACCTGGGTCGAAAGTTGTCGAATTTAACAGCAGAAATTGATTCCATACAAAGATTAACTGTTTAAAACTAAATATTGTACTCTACGACCTCATTAAGCTAAACCATTGCACCTAGCTTCCCACTTTGTGGAAAATTTGAATATCTAAAGCATATTACGGGCTTAAACTGATCCATTACGGCTATTTTCATCCACCTGGGTCGAAAGTTGTCGAAGTTAACAGCAGAGATTGACTACATACAAAGATTTACCATTTTAAACTAAATATTGTACTCTACGACCTCATTAGGCTAAACCATTGCACCTAGCTTCCCACTTTGTGGAAAATTTGAATATCTAAAGCATATTACGGGTCTAAACTGATCCATTACGGCTATTTTCATCCACCTGGGTCGAAAGTTGTCGAAGTTAACAGCAGAAATTGATTCCATACAAAGATTTACTATTTAAAACTAAATATTGTACTCTACGACCTCATTAGGCTAAACCATTGCACCTAGCTACCCAATTTGTGGAAAATTTGAATATCTAAAGCATATTACGGGTCTAAACTGATCCATTACGTCTATTTTCATCCACCTGGGTCGAAAGTTGTCGAATTTAACAGCAGAAATTGATTCCATACAAAGATTAACTATTTAAAACTAAATATTGTACTCTACGACCTCATTAAGCTAAACCATTGCACCTAGCTTCCCACTTTGTGGAAAATTTGAATATCTAAAGCATATTACGGGTCTAAACTGATATATTACGGCTATTTTCATCCACCTGGGTCGAAAGTTGTCGAAGTTAACAGCAGAAATTGATTCCTTACAAAGATTTACTATTTAAAACTAAATATTGTACTCTACGACCTCATTAGGCTAAACCATTGCACCTAGCTTCCCAATTTGTGGAAAATTTGAATATCTAAAGCATATTACGGGTCTAAACTGATCCATTACGGCTATTTTCATCCACCTGGGTCGAAAGTTTTCGAAGTTAACAGCAGAAATTGATTCCATACAAAGATTTACTATTTAAAACTAAATATTGTACTCTACGACCTCATTAGGCTAAACCATTGCACCTAGCTTCCCAATTTGTGGAAAATTTGAATATCTAAAGCATATTACGGGTCTAAACTGATCCATTACGGCTATTTTCATTCACCTGGGTCGAAAGTTGTCGAATTTAACTGCAGAAATTGATTCCATACAAAGATTAACTATTTAAAACTTAATATTGTACTCTACGACCTCATTAAGCTAAACCATTGCACCTAGCTTCCCAATTTGTGGAAAATTTGAATATCTAAAGCATATTACGGGTTTAAACTGATCCATTACGGCTATTTTCATCCACCTGGGTCGAAAGTTGTCGAATTTAACAGCAGAAATTGATTCCATACAAAGATTAACTATTTAAAACTAAATATTGTACTCTACGACCTCATTAAGCTAAACCATTGCACCTAGCTTCCCACTTTGTGGAAAATTTGAATATCTAAAGCATATTACGGGTCTAAACTGATCTATTACGGCTATTTTCATCCACCTGGGTCGAAAGTTGTCGAATTTAACAGCAGAAATTGATTCCATACAAAGATTAACTATTTAAAACTAAATATTGTACTCTACGACCTCATTAGGCTAAACCATTGCACCTAGCTTCCCAATTTGTGGAAAATTTTAATATCTAAAGCATATTACGGGTCTAAACTGATCCATTACGGCTATTTTCATCCACCTGGGTCGAAAGTTGTCGAATTTAACAGCAGAAATTGATTCCATACAAAGATTTACCATTTTAAACTAAATATTGTACTCTACGACCTCATTGAGCTAAACCATTGCACCTAGCTTCCCACTTTGTGGAAAATTTGAATATCTAAAGCATATTACGGGTCTAAACTGATCTATTACGGCTATTTTCATCCACCTGGGTCGAAAGTTGTCGAATTTAACAGCAGAAATTGATTCCATACAAAAGATTAACTATTTAAAACTAAATATTGTACTCTACGACCTCATTAAGCTAAACCATTGCACCTAGCTTCCCACTTTGTGGAAAATTTGAATATCTAAAGCATATTACGGGTCTAAACCGATCTATTACGGCTATTTTCATCCACCTGGGTCGAAAGTTGTCGAAGTTAACAGCAGAGATTGACTCCATACAAAGATTTACCATTTTAAACTAAATATTGTACTCTACGACCTCATTGGGCTAAACCATTGCACCTAGCTTCCCACTTTGTGGAAAATTTGAATATCTAAAGCATATTACGGGTCTAAACCGATCTATTACGGCTATTTTCATCCACCTGGGTCGAAAGTTGTCGAAGTTAACAGCAGAGATTGACTCCATACAAAGATTTACCATTTTAAACTAAATATTGTACTCTACGACCTCATTGGGCTAAACCATTGCACCTAGCTTCCCAATTTATGGAAAATTTGAATATCTAAAGCATATTACGGGTCTAAACTGATCTATTACGGCTATTTTCATCCACCTGGGTCGAAAGTTGTTGAATTTAACAGCAGAAATTGATTCCATACAAAGATTTACTATTTAAAACTAAATATTGTACTCTACGACCTCATTGGGCTAAACCATTGCACCTAGCTTCCCAATTTGTGGAAAATTTGAATATCTAAAGCATATTACGGGTCTAAACTGATCCATTACGGCTATTTTCATCCACCTGGGTCGAAAGTTGTCGAAGTTAACAGCAGAGATTGACTCCATACAAAGATTTACCATTTTAAACTAAATATTGTACTCTACGACCTCATTAAGCTAAACCATTGCACCTAGCTTCCCAATTTATGGAAAATTTGAATATCTAAAGCATATTACGGGTCTAAACTGATCCATTACGGCTATTTTCATCCACCTGGGTCGAAAGTTGTCGAATTTAACAGCAGAAATTAATTCCATACAAAGATTAACTATTTAAAACTAAATATTGTACTCTACGACCTCATTAAGCTAAACCATTGCACCTAGCTTCCCACTTTGTGGAAAATTTGAATATCTAAAGCATATTACGGGTCTAAACTGATCTATTACGGCTATTTTCATCCACCTGGGTCGAAAGTTGTCGAATTTAACAGCAGAAATTGATTCCATACAAAGATTTACTATTTAAAACTAAATATTGTACTCTACGACCTCATTAGGCTAAACCATTGCACCTAGCTTCCCAATTTGTGGAAAATTTGAATATCTAAAGCATATTACGGGTCTAAACTGATCCATAACGGCTATTTTCATCCACCTGGGTCGAAAGTTGTCGAATTTAACAGCAGAAATTGATTCCATACAATGATTTACTATTTAAAACTAAATATTGTACTCTACGACCTCATTAGGCTAAACCATTGCACCTAGCTTCCCAATTTGTGGAAAATTTGAATATCTAAAGCATATTACGGGCTTAAACTGATCCATTACGGCTATTTTCATCCACCTGGGTCGAAAGTTGTCGAATTTAACAGCAGAAATTGATTCCATACAAAGATTAACTATTTAAAACTAAATATTGTACTCTACGACCTCATTAAGCTAAACCATTGCACCTAGCTTCCCACTTTGTGGAAAATTTGAATATCTAAAGCATATTACGGGTCTAAACTGATCCATTACGGCTATTTTCATCCACCTGGGTCGAAAGTTGTCGAAGTTAACAGCAGAAATTGATTCCTTACAAAGATTTACTATTTAAAACTAAATATTGTACTCTACGACCTCATTAGGCTAAACCATTGCACCTAGCTTCCCAATTTGTGGAAAATTTGAATATCTAAAGCATATTACGGGTCTAAACTGATCCATTACGGCTATTTTCATCCACCTGGGTCGAAAGTTGTCGAAGTTAACAGCAGAAATTGATTCCATACAAAGATTTACTATTTAAAACTAAATATTGTACTCTACGACCTCATTAGGCTAAACCATTGCACCTAGCTTCCCAATTTGTGGAAAATTTGAATATCTAAAGCATATTACGGGTCTAAACTGATCCATTACGGCTATTTTCATCCACCTGGGTCGAAAGTTGTCGAATTTAACAGCAGAAATTGATTCCATACAAAGATTTACTATTTAAAACTTAATATTGTACTCTACGACCTCATTAAGCTAAACCATTGCACCTAGCTTCCCAATTTGTGGAAAATTTGAATATCTAAAGCATATTACGGGTCTAAACTGATCCATTACGGCTATTTTCATCCACCTGGAATTTAACAGCAGAAATTGATTCCATACAAAGATTAACTATTTAAAACTAAATATTGTACTCTACGACCTCATTAAGCTAAACCATTGCACCTAGCTTCCCACTTTGTGGAAAATTTGAATATCTAAAGCATATTACGGGTCTAAACTGATCTATTACGGCTATTTTCATCCACCTGGGTCGAAAGTTGTCGAATTTAACAGCAGAAATTGATTCCATACAAAGATTAACTATTTAAAACTAAATATTGTACTCTACGACCTCATTAGGCTAAACCATTGCACCTAGCTTCCCAATTTGTGGAAAATTTGAATATCTAAAGCATATTACGGGTCTAAACTGATCCATTACGGCTATTTTCATCCACCTGGGTCGAAAGTTGTCGAAGTTAACAGCAGAGATTGACTCCATACAAAGATTTACCATTTTAAACTAAATATTGTACTCTACGACCTCATTGAGCTAAACCATTGCACCTAGCTTCCCAATTTGTGGAAAATTTGAATATCTAAAGCATATTACGGGTCTAAACTGATCTATTACGGCTATTTTCATCCACCTGGGTCGAAAGTTGTCGAATTTAACAGCAGAAATTGATTCCATACAAAGATTAACTATTTAAAACTAAACATTGTACTCTACGACCTCATTAAGCTAAACCATTGCACCTAGCTTCGCACTTTGTGGAAAATTTAAATATCTAAAGCATATTACGGGCTTAAACTGATCTATTACGGCTATTTTCATCCACCTGGGTCGAAAGTTTTCGAATTTAACAGCAGAAATTGATTCCATACAAAGATTTACTATTTAAAACTAAATATTGTACTCTACGACCTCATTAGGCTAAACCATTGCACCTAGCTTCCCAATTTGTGGAAAATTTGAATATCTAAATCATATTACGGGTTTAAACTGATCCATTACGGCTATTTTCATCCACCTGGGTCGAAAGTTGTCGAATTTAACAGCAGAAATTGATTCCATACAAAGATTAACTATTTAAAACTAAATATTGTACTCTACGACCTCATTAAGCTAAACCATTGCACCTAGCTTCCCACTTTGTGGAAAATTTGAATATCAAAGCATATTACGGGTCTAAACTGATCTATTACGGCTATTTTCATCCACCTGGGTCGAAAGTTGTCGAATTTAACAGCAGAAATTGATTCCATACAAAGATTAACTATTTAAAACTAAATATTGTACTCTACGACCTCATTAGGCTAAACCATTGCACCTAGCTTCCCAATTTGTGGAAAATTTGAATATCTAAAGCATATTACGGGTCTAAACTGATCCATTACGTCTATTTTCATCCACCTGGGTCGAAAGTTGTCGAATTTAACAGCAGAAATTGATTCCATACAAAGATTAACTATTTTAAACTAAATATTGTACTCTACGACCTCATTGGGCTAAACCATTGCACCTAGCTTCCCAATTTGTGGAAAATTTGAATATCTAAAGCATATTACGGGTCTAAACTGATCCATTACGGCTATTTTCATCCACCTGGGTCGAAAGTTGTCGAAGTTAACAGCAGAAATTGATTCCATACAAAGATTTACTATTTAAAACTAAATATTGTACTCTACGACCTCATTAGGCTAAACCATTGCACCTAGCTTCCCAATTTGTGGAAAATTTGAATATCTAAAGCATATTACGGGTCTAAACTGATCCATTACGGCTATTTTCATCCACCTGGGTCGAAAGTTGTCGAAGTTAACAGCAGAGATTGACTCCATACAAAGATTTACCATTTTAAACTAAATATTGTACTCTACGACCTCATTGGGCTAAACCATTGCACCTAGCTTCCCAATTTATGGAAAATTTGAATATCTAAAGCATATTACGGGTCTAAACTGATCTATTACGGCTATTTTCATCCACCTGGGTCGAAAGTTGTCGAATTTAACAGCAGAAATTGATTCCATACAAAGATTAACTATTTAAAACTAAACATTGTACTCTACGACCTCATTAAGCTAAACCATTGCACCTAGCTTCGCACTTTGTGGAAAATTTAAATATCTAAAGCATATTACGGGCTTAAACTGATCTATTACGGCTATTTTCATCCACCTGGGTCGAAAGTTGTCGAAGTTAACAGCAGAAATTGATTCCATACAAAGATTAACTATTTAAAACTAAATATTGTACTCTACGACCTCATTAAGCTAAACCATTGCACCTAGCTTCCCACTTTGTGGAAAATTTGAATATCTAAAGCATATTACGGGTCTAAACTGATCTATTACGGCTATTTTCATCCACCTGGGTCGAAAGTTGTCAAATTTAACAGCAGAAATTGATTCCATACAAAGATTAACTATTTAAAACTAAATATTGTACTCTACGACCTCATTAAGCTAAACCATTGCACCTAGCTTCCCACTTTGTGGAAAATTTGAATATCTAAAGCATATTACAGGTCTAAACTGATCTATTCCGGCTATTTTCATCCACCTGGGTCGAAAGTTGTCGAATTTAACAGCAGAAATTGATTCCATACAAATATTAACTATTTAAAACTAAATATTGTACTCTACGACCTCATTGGGCTAAACCATTGCACCTAGCTTCCCAATTTATGGAAAATTTGAATATCTAAAGCATATTACGGGTCTAAACTGATCTATTACGGCTATTTTCATCCACCTGGGTCGAAAGTTGTCAAATTTAACAGCAGAAATTGATTCCATACAAAGATTAACTATTTAAAACTAAATATTGTACTCTACGACCTCATTAAGCTAAACCATTGCACCTAGCTTCCCACTTTGTGGAAAATTTGAATATCTAAAGCATATTACAGGTCTAAACTGATCTATTCCGGCTATTTTCATCCACCTGGGTCGAAAGTTGTCGAATTTAACAGCAGAAATTGATTCCATACAAATATTAACTATTTAAAACTAAATATTGTACTCTACGACCTCATTAGGCTAAACCATTGCACCTAGCTTCCCAATTTGTGGAAAATTTGAATATCTAAAGCATATTACGGGTCTAAACTGATCTATTACGGCTATTTTCATCCACCTGGGTCGAAAGTTGTCGAATTTAACAGCAGAAATTGATTCCATACAAATATTAACTATTTAAAACTAAATATTGTACTCTACGACCTCATTAAGCTAAACCATTGCACCTAGCTTCCCAATTTGTGGAAAATTTGAATATCTAAAGCATATTACGGGTCTAAACTGATCCATTACGGCTATTTTCATCCACCTGGGTCGAAAGTTGTCGAATTTAACAGCAGAAATTGATTCCATACAAAGATTAACTATTTAAAACTAAATATTGTACTCTACGACCTCATTAAGCTAAACCATTGCACCTAGCTTCCCAATTTGTGGAAAATTTGAATATCTAAAGCATATTACGGGTCTAAACTGATCCATTACGGCTATTTTCATCCACCTGGGTCGAAAGTTGTCGAAGTTAACAGCAGAAATTGATTCCATACAAAGATTAACTATTTAAAACTAAATATTGTACTCTACGACCTCATTAGGCTAAACCATTGCACCTAGCTTCCCAATTTGTGGAAAATTTGAATATCTAAAGCATATTACGGGTCTAAACTGATCCATTACGTCTATTTTCATCCACCTGGGTCGAAAGTTGTCGAATTTAACAGCAGAAATTGATTCCATACAAAGATTTACTATTTAAAACTAAATATTGTACTCTACGACCTCATTAGGCTAAACCATTGCACCTAGCTTCCCAATTTGTGGAAAATTTGAATATCTAAAGCATATTCCGGGTCTAAACTGATCCATTACGGCTATTTTCATCCACCTGGGTCGAAAGTTGTCGAATTTAACAGCAGAAATTGATTCCATACAAAGATTAACTATTTTAAACTAAATATTGTACTCTACGACCTCATTGGGCTAAACCATTGCACCTAGCTTCCCAATTTATGGAAAATTTGAATATCTAAAGCATATTACGGGTCTAAAATGATCCATTACGGCTATTTTCATCCACCTGGGTCGAAATTTGTCGAAGTTAACAGCAGAAATTGATTCCATACAAAGATTTACTATTTAAAACTAAATATTGTACTCTACGACCTCATTAGGCTAAACCATTGCACCTAGCTTCCCAATTTGTGGAAAATTTGAATATCTAAAGCATATTACGGGTCTAAACTGATCCATTACGTCTATTTTCATCCACCTGGGTCGAAAGTTGTCGAATTTAACAGCAGAAATTGATTCCATACAAAGATTAACTATTTAAAACTAAATATTGTACTCTACGACCTCATTAAGCTAAACCATTGCACCTAGCTTCCCACTTTGTGGAAAATTTGAATATCTAAAGCATATTACGGGTCTAAACTGATCTATTACGGCTATTTTCATCCACCTGGGTCGAAAGCTGTCGAATTTAACAGCAGAAATTGATTCTATACAAAGATTAACTATTTAAAACTAAATATTGTACTCTACGACCTCATTAAGCTAAACCATTGCACCTAGCTTCCCACTTTGTGGAAAATTTGAATATCTAAAGCATATTACGGGTCTAAACTGATCTATTACGGCTATTTTCATCCACCTGGGTCGAAAGTTGTCGAATTTAACAGCAGAAATTGATTCCATACAAAGATTAACTATTTAAAACTAAATATTGTACTCTACGACCTCATTAAGCTAAACCATTGCACCTAGCTTCCCACTTTGTGGAAAATTTGAATATCTAAAGCATATTACGGGTCTAAACTGATCTATTACGGCTATTTTCATCCACCTGGGTCGAAAGTTGTCGAATTTAACAGCAGAAATTGATTCCATACAAAGATTAACTATTTAAAACTAAATATTGTACTCTACGACCCCATTAAGCTAAACCATTGCACCTAGCTTCCCACTTTGTGGAAAATTTGAATATCTAAAGCATATTACGGGTCTAAACTGATCCATTACGGCTATTTTCATCCACCTGGGTCGAAAGTTGTCGAAGTTAACAGCAGAAATTGATTCCATACAAAGATTTACTATTTAAAACTAAATATTGTACTCTACGACCTCATTAGGCTAAACCATTGCACCTAGCTTCCCAATTTGTGGAAAATTTGAATATCTAAAGCATATTACGGGTCTAAACTGATCCATTACGGCTATTTTCATCCACCTGGGTCGAAAGTTGTCGAATTTAACAGCAGAAATTGATTCCATACAAAGATTAACTATTTAAAACTAAATATTGTACTCTACGACCTCATTAAGCTAAACCATTGCACCTAGCTTCCCACTTTGTGGAAAATTTGAATATCTAAAGCATATTACGGGTCTAAACTGATCTATTACGGCTATTTTCATCCACCTGGGTCGAAAGTTGTCGAATTTAACAGCAGAAATTGATTCTATACAAAGATTAACTATTTAAAACTAAATATTGTACTCTACGACCTCATTAAGCTAAACCATTGCACCTAGCTTCCCACTTTGTGGAAAATTTGAATATCTAAAGCATATTACGGGTCTAAACTGATCTATTACGGCTATTTTCATCCACCTGGGTCGAAAGTTGTCGAATTTAACAGCAGAAATTGATTCCATACAAAGATTAACTATTTAAAACTAAATATTGTACTCTACGACCTCATTAAGCTAAACCATTGCACCTAGCTTCCCACTTTGTGGAAAATTTGAATATCTAAAGCATATTACGGGTCTAAACTGATCTATTACGGCTATTTTCATCCACCTGGGTCGAAAGTTGTCGAATTTAACAGCAGAAATTGATTCCATACAAAGATTAACTATTTAAAACTAAATATTGTACTCTACGACCCCATTAAGCTAAACCATTGCACCTAGCTTCCCACTTTGTGGAAAATTTGAATATCTAAAGCATATTACGGGTCTAAACTGATCCATTACGGCTATTTTCATCCACCTGGGTCGAAAGTTGTCGAAGTTAACAGCAGAAATTGATTCCATACAAAGATTTACTATTTAAAACTAAATATTGTACTCTACGACCTCATTAGGCTAAACCATTGCACCTAGCTTCCCAATTTGTGGAAAATTTGAATATCTAAAGCATATTACGGGTCTAAACTGATCCATTACGGCTATTTTCATCCACCTGGGTCGAAAGTTGTCGAATTTAACAGCAGAAATTGATTCCATACAAAGATTAACTATTTAAAACTAAATATTGTACTCTACGACCTCATTAGGCTAAACCATTGCACCTAGCTTCCCAATTTGTGGAAAATTTGAATATCTAAAGCATATTACGGGTCTAAACTGATCCATTACGGCTATTTTCATCCACCTGGGTCGAAAGTTGTCGAAGTTAACAGCAGAAATTGATTCCATACAAAGATTTACTATTTAAAACTAAATATTGTACTCTACGACCTCATTAAGCTAAACCATTGCACCTAGCTTCCCACTTTGTGGAAAATTTGAATATCTAAAGCATATTACGGGTCTAAACTGATCCATTACGGCTATTTTCATCCACCTGGGTCGAAAGTTGTCGAATTTAACAGCAGAAATTGATTCCATACAAATATTAACTATTTAAAACTAAATATTGTACTCTACGACCTCATTAAGCTAAACCATTGCACCTAGCTTCCCAATTTGTGGAAAATTTGAATATCTAAAGCATATTACGGGTCTAAACTGATCCATTACGGCTATTTTCATCCACCTGGGTCGAAAGTTGTCGAATTTAACAGCAGAAATTGATTCCTTACAAAGATTAACTATTTAAAACTAAATATTGTACTCTACGACCTCATTAGGCTAAACCATTGCACCTAGCTTCCCAATTTGTGGAAAATTTGAATATCTAAAGCATATTACGGGTCTAAACTGATCCATTACGGCTATTTTCATCCACCTGGGTCGAAAGTTGTCGAAGTTAACAGCAGAAATTGATTCCATACAAAGATTTACTATTTAAAACTAAATATTGTACTCTACGACCTCATTAAGCTAAACCATTGCACCTAGCTTCCCACTTTGTGGAAAATTTGAATATCTAAAGCATATTACGGGTCTAAACTGATCTATTACGGCTATTTTCATCCACCTGGGTCGAAAGTTGTCGAATTTAACAGCAGAAATTGATTCCATACAAATATTAACTATTTAAAACTAAATATTGTACTCTACGACCTCATTAAGCTAAACCATTGCACCTAGCTTCCCAATTTGTGGAAAATTTGAATATCTAAAGCATATTACGGGTCTAAACTGATCCTTTACGGCTATTTTCATCCACCTGGGTCGAAAGTTGTCGAATTTAACAGCAGAAATTGATTCCATACAAAGATTAACTATTTAAAACTAAATATTGTACTCTACGACCTCATTAAGCTAAACCATTGCACCTAGCTTCCCAATTTGTGGAAAATTTGAATATCTAAAGCATATTACGGGTCTAAACTGATCCATTACGGCTATTTTCATCCACCTGGGTCGAAAGTTGTCGAATTTAACAGCAGAAATTGATTCCATACAAAGATTTACTATTTAAAACTAAATATTGTACTCTACGACCTCATTAGGCTAAACCATTGCACCTAGCTTCCCAATTTGTGGAAAATTTTAATATCTAAAGCATATTACGGGTCTAAACTGATCCATTACGTCTATTTTCATCCACCTGGGTCGAAAGTTGTCGAATTTAACAGCAGAAATTGATTCCATACAAAGATTTACTATTTAAAACTAAATATTGTACTCTACGACCTCATTAGGCTAAACCATTGCACCTAGCTTCCCAATTTGTGGAAAATTTGAATATCTAAAGCATATTCCGGGTCTAAACTGATCCATTACGGCTATTTTCATCCACCTGGGTCGAAAGTTGTCGAATTTAACAGCAGAAATTGATTCCATACAAAGATTAACTATTTTAAACTAAATATTGTACTCTACGACCTCATTGGGCTAAACCATTGCACCTAGCTTCCCAATTTATGGAAAATTTGAATATCTAAAGCATATTACGGGTCTAAAATGATCCATTACGGCTATTTTCATCCACCTGGGTCGAAAGTTGTCGAAGTTAACAGCAGAAATTGATTCCATACAAAGATTTACTATTTAAAACTAAATATTGTACTCTACGACCTCATTAGGCTAAACCATTGCACCTAGCTTCCCAATTTGTGGAAAATTTGAATATCTAAAGCATATTACGGGTCTAAACTGATCCATTACGTCTATTTTCATCCACCTGGGTCGAAAGTTGTCGAATTTAACAGCAGAAATTGATTCCATACAAAGATTAACTATTTAAAACTAAATATTGTACTCTACGACCTCATTAAGCTAAACCATTGCACCTAGCTTCCCACTTTGTGGAAAATTTGAATATCTAAAGCATATTACGGGTCTAAACTGATCTATTACGGCTATTTTCATCCACCTGGGTCGAAAGCTGTCGAATTTAACAGCAGAAATTGATTCTATACAAAGATTAACTATTTAAAACTAAATATTGTACTCTACGACCTCATTAAGCTAAACCATTGCACCTAGCTTCCCACTTTGTGGAAAATTTGAATATCTTAAGCATATTACGGGTCTAAACTGATCTATTACGGCTATTTTCATCCACCTGGGTCGAAAGTTGTCGAATTTAACAGCAGAAATTGATTCCATACAAAGATTAACTATTTAAAACTAAATATTGTACTCTACGACCTCATTAAGCTAAACCATTGCACCTAGCTTCCCACTTTGTGGAAAATTTGAATATCTAAAGCATATTACGGGTCTAAACTGATCTATTACGGCTATTTTCATCCACCTGGGTCGAAAGTTGTCGAATTTAACAGCAGAAATTGATTCCATACAAAGATTAACTATTTAAAACTAAATATTGTACTCTACGACCTCATTGGGCTAAACCATTGCACCTAGCTTCCCAATTTGTGGAAAATTTGAATATCTGAAGCCTATAACGGGTCTAAACTGATCCATTACGGCTATTTTCATCCACCTGGGTCGAAAGTTGTCGAATTTAACAGCAGAAATTGATTCCATACAAAGATTAACTATTTAAAACTAAATATTGTACTCTACGACCTCATTAAGCTAAACCATTGCACCTAGCTTCCCACTTTGTGGAAAATTTGAATATCTAAAGCATATTACGGGTCTAAACTGATCCATTACGGCTATTCTCATCCACCTGGGTCGAAAGTTGTCGAAGTTAACAGCAGAAATTGATTCCATACAAAGATTTACTATTTAAAACTAAATATTGTACTCTACGACCTCATTAGGCTAAACCATTGCACCTAGCTTCCCAATTTGTGGAAAATTTGAATATCTAAAGCATATTACGGGTCTAAACTGATCCATTACGGCTATTTTCATCCACCTGGGTCGAAAGTTGTCGAATTTAACAGCAGAAATTGATTCCATACAAAGATTAACTATTTAAAACTAAATATTGTACTCTACGACCTCATTAGGCTAAACCATTGCACCTAGCTTCCCAATTTGTGGAAAATTTAAATATCTAAAGCATATTACGGGTCTAAACTGATCCATTACGGCTATTTTCATCCACCTGGGTCGAAAGTTGTCGAAGTTAACAGCAGAGATTGACTCCATACAAAGATTTACTATTTAAAACTAAATATTGTACTCTACGACCTCATTAGGCTAAACCATTGCATCAGCTTCCCAATTTGTGGAAAATTTGAATATCTAAAGCATATTACGGGTCTAAACTGATCCATTACGGCTATTTTCATCCACCTGGGTCGAAAGTTGCTGAATTTAACAGCAGAAATTGATTCCATACAAAGATTTACTATTTAAAACTAAATATTGTACTCTACGACCTCATTAGGCTAAACCATTGCACCTAGCTTCCCAATTTGTGGAAAATTTGAATATCTAAAGCATATTACGGGTCTAATCTGATCCATTACGGCTATTTTCATCCACCTGGGTCGAAAGTTGTCGAAGTTAACAGCAGAAATTGATTCCATACAAAGATTTACTATTTAAAACTAAATATTGTACTCTACGACCTCATTAGGCTAAACCTTTGCACCTAGCTTCCCAATTTGTGGAAAATTTGAATATCTAAAGCATATTACGGGTCTAAACTGATCTATTACGGCTATTTTCATCCACCTGGGTCGAAAGTTGTCGAATTTAACAGCAGAAATTGATTCCATACAAAGATTTACTATTTAAAACTAAATATTGTACTCTACGACCTCATTAGGCTAAACCATTGCACCTAGCATCCCAATTTGTGGAAAATTTGAATATCTAAAGCATATTACGGGTCTAAACTGATCCATTACGGCTATTTTCATCCACCTGGGTCGAAAGTTGTCGAATTTAACAGCAGAAATTGATTCCATACAAAGATTTACTATTTAAAACTAAATATTGTACTCTACGACCTCATTAAGCTAAACCATTGCACCTAGCTTCCCAATTTGTGGAAAATTTGAATATCTAAAGCATATTACGGGTCTAAACTGATCCATTACGGCTGTTTTCATCCACCTGGGTCGAAAGTTGTCGAATTTAACAGCAGAAATTGATTCCATACAAAGATTTACTATTTAAAACTAAATATTGTACTCTACGACCTCATTAGGCTAAACCATTGCACCTAGCTTCCCAATTTGTGGAAAATTTGAATATCTAAAGCATATTACGGGTCTAAGCTGATCTATTACGGCTATTTTCATCCACCTGGGTCGAAAGTTGTCGAATTTAACAGCAGAAATTGATTCCATACAAAGATTAACTATTTAAAACTAAATATTGTACTCTACGACCTCATTAGGCTTAACCATTGCACCTAGCTTCCCAATTTATGGAAAATTTGAATATCTAAAGCATATTACGGGTCTTAACTGATCTATTACGGCAATTTTCATCCACCTGGGTCGAAAGTTGTTGAATTTAACAGCAGAAATTGATTCCATACAAAGATTTACTATTTAAAACTAAATATTGTACTCTACGACCTCATTAGGCTAAGCCATTGCACCTAGCTTCCCACTTTGTGGAAAATTTGAATATCTAAAGCATATTACGGGTGTAAACTGATCTATTACGGCTATTTTCAACCACCTGGGTCGAAAGTTGTCGAAGTTAACAGCAGAGATTGACTCCATACAAAGATTTACCATTTTAAACTAAATATTGTACTCTACGACCTCATTAGGCTTAACCATTGCACCTAGCTTCCCAATTTGTGGAAAATTTGAATATCTAAAGCATATTACGGGTTTAAACTGATCCATAACGGCTATTTTCATCCACCTGGGTCGAAAGTTGTCGAATTTAACAGCAGAAATTGATTCCATACAAAGATTAACTATTTAAAACTAAATATTGTACTCTACGACCTCATTAGGCTAAACCATTGCACCTAGCTTCCCACTTTGTGGAAAATTTGAATATCTAAAGCATATTACGGGTGTAAACTGATCTATTACGGCTATTTTCATCCACCTGGGTCGAAAGTTGTCGAAGTTAACAGCAGAGATTGACTCCATACAAAGATTTACCATTTTAAACTAAATATTGTACTCTACGACCTCATTGGGCTAAACCATTGCACCTAGCTTCCCAATTTATGGAAAATTTGAATATCTAAAGCATATTACGGGTCTAAACTGATCCATTACGGCTATTTTCATCCACCTGGGTCGAAAGTTGTCGAAGTTAACAGCAGAAATTGATTCCATACAAAGATTTACTATTTAAAACTAAATATTGTACTCTACGACCTCATTAGGCTAAACCATTGCACCTAGCTTCCCAATTTGTGGAAAATTTGAATATCTAAAGCATATTACGGGTCTAAACTGATCCATTACGGCTATTTTCATCCACCTGGGTCGGAAGTTGTCGAAGTTAACAGCAGAAATTGATTCCATACAAAGATTAACTATTTAAAACTAAATATTGTACTCTACGACCTCATTAGGCTAAACCATTGCACCTAGCTTCCCAATTTATGGAAAATTTGAATATCTAAAGCATATTACGGGTCTTAACTGATCTATTACGGCTATTTTCATCCACCTGGGTCGAAAGTTGTCGAAGTTAACAGCAGAGATTGACTCCATACAAAGATTTACCATTTTAAACTAAATATTGTACTCTACGACCTCATTGGGCTAAACCATTGCACCTAGCTTCCCAATTTATGGAAAATTTGAATATCTAAAGCATATTACGGGTCTAAACTGATCCATTACGGCTATTTTCATCCACCTGGGTCGAAAGTTGTCGAAGTTAACAGCAGAAATTGATTCCATACAAAGATTTACTATTTAAAACTAAATATTGTACTCTACGACCTCATTAGGCTAAACCATTGCACCTAGCTTCCCAATTTGTGGAAAATTTGAATATCTAAAGCATATTACGGGTCTAAACTGATCCATTACGGCTATTTGCATCCACCTGGGTCGAAAGTTGTCGAAGTTAACAGCAGAAATTGATTCCATACAAAGATTAACTATTTAAAACTAAATATTGTACTCTACGACCTCATTAGGCTAAACCATTGCACCTAGCTTCCCAATTTATGGAAAATTTGAATATCTAAAGCATATTACGGGTCTAAACTGATCTATTACGGCAATTTTCATCCACCTGGGTCGAAAGTTGTTGAATTTAACAGCAGAAATTGATTCCATACAAAGATTTACTATTTAAAACTAAATATTGTACTCTACGACCTCATTAGGATAAACCATTGCACCTAGCTTCCCAATTTGTGGAAAATTTGAATATCTAAAGCATGTTTCGGGTTTAAACTGATCCATTACGGCTATTTTCATCCACCTGGGTCGAAAGTTGTCGAATTTAACAGCAGAAATTGATTCCATACAAAGATTTACTATTTAAAACTAAATATTGTACTCTACGACCTCATTAAGCTAAACCATTGCACCTAGCTTCCCACTTTGTGGAAAATTTGAATATCTAAAGCATATTACGGGTCTAAACTGATCCATTACGGCTATTTTCATCCACCTGGGTCGAAAGTTGTCGAATTTAACAGCAGAAATTGATTCCATACAAAGATTAACTATTTAAAACTAAATATTGTACTCTACGACCTCATTAAGCTAAACCATTGCACCTAGCATCCCACTTTGTGGAAAATTTGAATATCTAATGCATATTACGGGTCTAAACTGATCCATTACGGCTATTTTCATCCACCTGGGTCGAAAGTTGTCGAAGTTAACAGCAGAAATTGATTCCATACAAAGATTTACTATTTAAAACTAAATATTGTACTCTACGACCTCATTAGGCTAAACCATTGCACCTAGCTTCCCAATTTGTGGAAAATTTGAATATCTAAAGCATATTACGGGTCTAAACTGATCCATTACGTCTATTTTCATCCACCTGGGTCGAAAGTTGTCGAATTTAACAGCAGAAATTGACTCCATACAAAGATTAACTATTTAAAACTAAATATTGTACTCTACGATCTCATTAAGCTAAACCATTGCACCTAGCTTCCCACTTTGTGGAAAATTTGAATATCTAAAGCATATGACGGGTCTAAACTGATCCATTACGGCTATTTTCATCCACCTGGGTCGAAAGTTGTCGAAGTTAACAGCAGAAATTGATTCCATACAAAGATTTACTAATTAAAACTAAATATTGTACTCTACGACCTCATTAGGCTAAACCATTGCACCTAGCTTCCCAATTTGTGGAAAATTTGAATATCTAAAGCATATTACGGGTCTAAACTGATCCATTACGGCTATTTTCATCCACCTGGGTCGAAAGTTGTCGAAGTTAACAGCAGAAATTTATTCCATACAAAGATTTACTATTTAAAACTAAATATTGTACTCATTAGGCTAAACCATTGCACCTAGCTTCCCAATTTGTGGAAAATTTGAATATCTAAAGCATATTACGGGTCTAAACTGATCCATTACGGCTATTTTCATCCACCTGGGTCGAAAGTTGTCGAATTTAACAGCAGAAATTGATTCCATACAAAGATTAACTATTTAAAACTAAATATTGTACTCTACGACCTCATTAAGCTAAACCATTGCACCTAGCTTCCCACTTTGTGGAAAATTTGAATATCTAAAGCATATTACGGGTCTAAACTGATCTATTACGGCTATTTTCATCCACCTGGGTCGAAAGTTGTCGAATTTAACAGCAGAAATTGATTCCATACAAAGATTAACTATTTAAAACTAAATATTGTACTCTACGACCTCATTAAGCTAAACCATTGCACCTAGCTTCCCACTTTGTGGAAAATTTGAATATCTAAAGCATATTACGGGTCTAAACTGATCTATTACGGCTATTTTCATCCACCTGGGTCGAAAGTTGTCGAATTTAACAGCAGAAATTGATTCCATACAAAGATTAACTATTTAAAACTAAATATTGTACTCTACGACCTCATTAGGCTAAACCATTGCACCTAGCTTCCCAATTTGTGGAAAATTTGAATATCTAAAGCATACTACGGGTCTAAACTGATCCATTACGGCTATTTTCATCCACCTGGGTCGAAAGTTGTCGAAGTTAACAGCAGAAATTGATTCCATACAAAGATTTACTATTTAAAACTAAATATTGTATTCTACGACCTCATTAGGCTAAACCATTGCACCTAGCTTCCCAATTTGTGGAAAATTTGAATATCTAAAGCATATTACGGGTCTAAACTGATCCATTACGGCTATTTTCATCCACCTGGGTCGAAAGTTGTCGAAGTTAACAGCAGAAATTGATTCCATACAAAGATTTACTATTTAAAACTAAATATTGTACTCTACGACCTCATTAGGCTAAACCATTGCACCTAGCTTCCCAATTTATGGAAAATTTGAATATCTAAAGCATATTACGGGTCTAAACTGATCTATTACGGCAATTTTCATCCACCTGGGTCGAAAGTTGTTGAATTTAACAGCAGAAATTGATTCCATACAAAGATTTACTATTTAAAACTAAATATTGTACTCTACGACCTCATTAGGATAAACCATTGCACCTAGCTTCCCAATTTGTGGAAAATTTGAATATCTAAAGCATATACGGGTTTAAACTGATCCATTACGGCTATTTTCATCCACCTGGGTCGAAAGTTGTCGAATTTAACAGCAGAAATTGATTCCATACAAAGATTTACTATTTAAAACTAAATATTGTACTCTACGACCTCATTAGGCTAAACCATTGCACCTAGCTTCCCACTTTGTGGAAAATTTGAATATCTAAAGCATATTACGGGTCTAAACTGATCTATTACGGCTATTTTCATCCACCTGGGTCGAAAGTTGTCGAATTTAACAGCAGAAATTGATTCCATACAAAGATTTACTATTTAAAACTAAATATTGTACTCTACGACCTCATTAGGCTAAACCATTGCACCTAGCATCCCAATTTGTGGAAAATTTGAATATCTAAAGCATATTACGGGTCTAAACTGATCCATTACGGCTATTTTCATCCACCTGGGTCGAAAGTTGTCGAAGTTAACAGCAGAAATTGATTCCATACAAAGATTTACTATTTAAAACTAAATATTGTACTCTACGACCTCATTAGGCTAAACCATTGCACCTAGCTTCCCACATTGTGGAAAATTTTAATATCTAAAGCATATTACGGGTCTAAACTGATCTATTACGGCTATTTTCATCCACCTGGGTCGAAAGTTGTCGAATTTAACAGCAGAAATTGATTCCATACAAAGATTAACTATTTAAAACTAAATATTGTACTCTACGACCTCATTAAGCTAAACCATTGCACCTAGCTTCCCACTTTGTGGAAAATTTGAATATCTAAAGCATATTACGGGTCTAAACTGATCCATTACGGCTATTTTCATCCACCTGGGTCGAAAGTTGTCGAAGTTAACAGCAGAAAGTGATTCCATACAAAGATTTACTATTTAAAACTAAATATTGTACTCTACGACCTCATTAGGCTAAACCATTGCACCTAGCTTCCCAATTTGTGGAAAATTTGAATATCTAAAGCATATTACGGGTCTAAACTGATCCATTACGGCTATTTTCATCCACCTGGGTCGAAAGTTGTCGAAGTTAACAGCAGAAATTGATTCCATACAAAGATTTACTATTTAAAACTAAATATTGTACTCTACGACCTCATTAGGCTAAACCATTGCACCTAGCTTCCCAATTTGTGGAAAATTTGAATATCTAAAGCATATTACGGGTCTAAACTGATCCATTACGGCTATTTTCATCCACCTGGGTCGAAAGTTGTCGAATTTAACAGCAGAAATTGATTCCATACAAAGATTTACTATTTAAAACTAAATATTGTACTCTACGACCTCATTAGGCTAAACCATTGCACCTAGCTTCCCAATTTGTGGAAAATTTGAATATCTAAAGCATATTACGGTTCTAAACTGATCCATTACGGCTATTTTCATCCACCTGGGTCGAAAGTTGTCGAAGTTAACAGCAGAAATTGATTCCATACAAAGATTAACTATTTAAAACTAAATATTGTACTCTACGACCTCATTAGGCTAAACCATTGCACCTAGCTTCCCAATTTGTGGAAAATTTGAATATCTAAAGCATATTACGGGTCTAAACTGATCCATTACGGCTATTTTCATCCACCTGGGTCGAAAGTTGTCGAATTTAACAGCAGAAATTGATTCCATACAAAGATTAACTATTTAAAACTAAATATTGTACTCTACGACCTCATTAAGCTAAACCATTGCACCTAGCTTCCCAATTTGTGGAAAATTTGAATATCTAAAGCATATTACGGTTCTAAACTGATCCATTACGGCTATTTTCATCCACCTGGGTCAAAAGTTGTCGAAGTTAACAGAAGAAATTGATTCCATACAAAGATTAACTATTTAAAACTAAATATTGTACTCTACGACCTCATTAAGCTAAACCATTGCACCTAGCTTCCCACTTTGTGGAAAATTTGAATATCTAAAGCATATTACGGGTCTAAACTGATCCATTACGGCTATTTTCATCCAGCTGGGTCGAAAGTTGTCGAAGTTAACAGCAGAAATTGATTCCATACAAAGATTTACTATTTAAAACTAAATATTGTACTCTACGACCTCATTAGGCTAAACCATTGCACCTAGCTTCCCAATTTGTGGAAAATTTGAATATCTAAAGCATATTACGGGTCTAAACTGATCCATTACGGCTATTTTCATCCACCTAGGTCGAAAGTTGTCGAAGTTAACAGCAGAAATTGATTCCATACAAAGATTTACTATTTAAAACTAAATATTGTACTCTACGACCTCATTAGGCTAAACCATTGCACCTAGCTTCCCAATTTGTGAAAAATTTGAATATCTTAAGCATATTACGGGTCTATACTGATCTATTACGGCTATTTTCATCCACCTGGGTCGAAAGTTGTCGAATTTAACAGCAGAAATTGATTCCATACAAAGATTAACTATTTAAAACTAAATATTGTACTCTACGACCTCATTAGGCTAAACCATTGCACCTAGCTTCCCACTTTGTGGAAAATTTGAATATCTAACGCATATTACGGGTCTAAACTGATCCATTACGGCTATTTTCATCCACCTGGGTCGAAAGTTGTCGAAGTTAACAGCAGAAATTGATTCCATACAAAGATTTACTATTTAAAACTAAATATTGTACTCTACGACCTCATTAGGCTAAACCATTGCACCTAGCTTCCCAATTTGTGGAAAATTTGAATATCTAAAGCATATTACGGGTCTAAACTAATCCATTACGGCTATTTTCATCCACCTGGGTCGAAAGTTGTCGAAGTTAACAGCAGAAATTGATTCCATACAAAGATTTACTAATTAAAACTAAATATTGTACTCTACGACCTCATTAGGCTAAACCATTGCACCTAGCTTCCCAATTTGTGGAAAATTTGAATATCTAAAGCATATTACGGGTCTAAACTGATCTATTACGGCTATTTTCATCCACCTGGGTCGAAAGTTGTCGAATTTAACAGCAGAAATTGATTCCATACAAAGATTAACTATTTAAAACTAAATATTGTGCTCTACGACCTCATTAAGCTAAACCATTGCACCTAGCTTCCCAATTTGTGGAAAATTTGAATATCTAAAGCATATTACGGGTCTAAACTGATCCATTACGGCTATTTTCATCCACCTGGGTCGAAAGTTGTCGAAGTTAACAGCAGAAATTGATTCCATACAAAGATTTACTATTTAAAACTAAATATTGTACTCTACGACCTCATTAAGCTAAACCATTGCACCTAGCTTCCCACTTTGTGGAAAATTTGAATATCTAAAGCATATTACGGGTCTAAACTGATCCATTACGGCTATTTTCATCCACCTGGATCGAAAGTTGTCGAATTTAACAGCAGAAATTGATTCCATACAAAGATTAACTATTTAAAACTAAATATTGTACTCTACGACCTCATTAAGCTAAACCATTGCACCTAGCTTCCCACTTTGTGGAAAATTTGAATATCTAAAGCATATTACGGGTCTAAACTGATCCATTACGGCTATTTTCATCCACCTGGGTCGAAAGTTGTCGAAGTTAACAGCAGAAATTGATTCCATACAAAGATTTACTATTTAAAACTAAATATTGTACTCTACGACCTCATTAGGCTAAACCATTGCACCTAGCTTCCCAATTTGTGGAAAATTTGAATATCTAAAGCATATTACGTGTCTAAACTGATCCATTACGTCTATTTTCATCCACCTGGGTCGAAAGTTGTCGAATTTAACAGCAGAAATTGATTCCATACAAAGATTAACTATTTAAAACTAAATATTGTACTCTACGACCTCATTAAGCTAAACAATTGCACCTAGCTTCCCACTTTGTGGAAAATTTGAATATCTAAAGCATATTACGGGTCTAAACTGATCTATTACGGATATTTTCATCCACCTGGGTCGAAAGTTGTCGAAGTTAACAGCAGAAATTGACTCCATACAAAGATTTACCATTTTAAACTAAATATTGTACTCTACGACCTCATTAAGCTAAACAATTGCACCTAGCTTCCCACTTTGTGGAAAATTTGAATATCTAAAGCATATTACGGGTCTAAACTGATCTATTACGGATATTTTCATCCACCTGGGTCGAAAGTTGTCGAAGTTAACAGCAGAAATTGATTCCATACAAAGATTTACTATTTAAAACTAAATATTGTACTCTACGACCTCATTAGGCTAAACCATTGCACCTAGCTTCCCACTTTGTGGAAAATTTGAATATCTAAAGCATATAACGGGTCTTAACTGATCCATTACGGCTATTTTCATCCACCTGGGTCGAAAGTTGTCGAATTTAACAGCAGAAATTGATTCCATACAAAGATTAACTATTTAAAACTAAATATTGTACTCTACGACCTCATTAGGCTAAACCATTGCACCTAGCTTCCCAATTTGTGGAAAATTTGAATATCTAAAGCATATTACGGGTCTAAACTGATCCATTACGGCTATTTTCATCCACCTGGGTCGAAAGTTGTCGAAGTTAACAGCAGAAACTGATTCCATACAAAGATTTACTATTTAAAACTAAATATTGTACTCTACGACCTCATTAGGCTAAACCATTGCACCTAGCTTCCCAATTTGTGGAAAATTTGAATATCTAAAGCATATTACGGGTCTAAATTGATCTATTACGGCTATTTTCATCCACCTGGGTCGAAAGTTGTCGAATTTAACAGCAGAAATTGATTCCATACAAAGATTAACTATTTAAAACTAAATATTGTACTCTACGACCTCATTAAGCTAAACCATTGCACCTAGCTTCCCACTTTGTGGAAAATTTGAATATCTAAAGCATATTACGGGTCTAAACTGATCTATTACGGCTATTTTCATCCACCTGGGTCGAAAGTTGTCGAATTTAACAGCAGAAATTGATTCCATACAAAGATTAACTATTTAAAACTAAATATTGTACTCTACGACCTCATTAGGCTAAACCATTGCACCTAGCTTCCCAATTTGTGGAAAATTTGAATATCTAAAGCATATTACGGGTCTAAACTGATCTATTACGGCTATTTTCATCCACCTGGGTCGAAAGTTGTCGAATTTAACAGCAGAAATTGATTCCATACAAAGATTAACTATTTAAAACTAAATATTGTACTCTACGACCTCATTAAGCTAAACCATTGCACCTAGCTTCCCACTTTGTGGAAAATTTGAATATCTAAAGCATATTACGGGTCTAAACTGATCCATTACGGCTATTTTCATCCACCTGGGTCGAAAGTTGTCGAAGTTAACAGCAGAAATTGATTCCATACAAAGATTTACTATTTAAAACTAAATATTGTACTCTACGACCTCATTAGGCTAAACCATTGCACCTAGCTTCCCAATTTGTGGAAAATTTGAATATCTAAAGCATATTACGGGTCTAAACTGATCCATTACGGCTATTTTCATCCACCTGGGTCGAAAGTTGTCGAAGTTAACAGCAGAAATTGACTCCATACAAAGATTTACCATTTTAAACTAAATATTGTACTCTACGACCTCATTGGGCTAAACCATTGCACATAGCTTCCCAATTTATGGAAAATTTGAATATCTAAAGCATATTACGGGTCTAAACTGATCCATTACGGCTATTTTCATCCACCTGGGTCGAAAGTTGTCGAAGTTAACAGCAGAAATTGATTCCATACAAAGATTTACTATTTAAAACTAAATATTGTACTCTACGACCTCATTAGGCTAAACCATTGCACCTAGCTTCCCACTTTGTGGAAAATTTGAATATCTAAAGCATATTACGGGTCTAAACTGATCTATTACGGCTATTTTCATCCACCTGGGTCGAAAGTTGTCGAATTTAACAGCAGAAATTGATTCCATACAAAGATTTAATATTTAAAACTAAATATTGTACTCTACGACCTCATTAGGCTAAACCATTGCACCTAGCTTCCCAATTACCATTTTAAACTAAATATTGTACTCTACGACCTCATTGGGCTAAACCATTGCACATAGCTTCCCAATTTATGGAAAATTTGAATATCTAAAGCATATTACGGGTCTAAACTGATCCATTACGGCTATTTTCATCCACCTGGGTCGAAAGTTGTCGAAGTTAACAGCAGAAATTGATTCCATACAAAGATTTACTATTTAAAACTAAATATTGTACTCTACGACCTCATTAGGCTAAACCATTGCACCTAGCTTCCCACTTTGTGGAAAATTTGAATATCTAAAGCATATTACGGGTCTAAACTGATCTATTACGGCTATTTTCATCCACCTGGGTCGAAAGTTGTCGAATTTAACAGCAGAAATTGATTCCATACAAAGATTTAATATTTAAAACTAAATATTGTACTCTACGACCTCATTAGGCTAAACCATTGCACCTAGCTTCCCAATTTGTGGAAAATTTGAATATCTAAAGCATATTACGGGCTTAAACTGATCCATTACGGCTATTTTCATCCACCTGGGTCGAAAAATGTCGAAGTTAACAGCAGAGATTGACTCCATACAAAGATTTACCATTTTAAACTAAATATTGTACTCTACGACCTCATTGGGCTAAACCATTGCACCTAGCTTCCCAATTTATGGAAAATTTGAATATCTAAAGCATATTACGGGTCTTAACTGATCCATTACGGCTATTTTCATCCACCTGGGTCGAAAGTTGTCGAATTTAACAGCAGAAATTGATTCCATACAAAGATTAACTATTTAAAACTAAATATTGTACTCTACGACCTCATTAAGCTAAACCATTGCACCTAGCTTCCCACTTTGTGGAAAATTTGAATATCTAAAGCATATTACGGGCTTAAACTGATCCATTACGGCTAATTTCATCCACCTGGGTCGAAAGTTGTCGAATTTAACAGCAGAAATTGACTCCATACAAAGATTTACCATTTTAAACTAAATATTGTACTCTACGACCTCATTGGGCTAAACCATTGCACCTAGCTTCCCAATTTATGGAAAATTTGAATATCTAAAGCATATTACGGGTCTAAACTGATCTATTACGGCTATTTTCATCCACCTGGGTCGAAAGTTGTCGAATTTAACAGCAGAAATTGATTCCATACAAAGATTAACTATTTAAAACTAAATATTGTACTCTACGACCTCATTAAGCTAAACCATTGCACCTAGCTTCCCACTTTGTGGAAAATTTGAATATCTAAAGCATATTACGGGTCTAAACTGATCTATTACGGCTATTTTCATCCACCTGGGTCGAAAGTTGTCGAATTTAAAAGCAGAAATTGATTCCATACAAAGATTAACTATTTAAAACTAAATATTGTACTCTACGACCTCACTAAGCTAAACCATTGCACCTAGCTTCCCAATTTATGGAAAATTTGAATATCTAAAGCATATTACGGGTCTAAACTGATCTATTACTGCTATTTTCATCCACCTGGGTCGAAAGTTGTCGAATTAAACAGCAGAAATTGATTCCATACAAAGATTTACTATTTAAAACTAAATATTGTACTCTACGACCTCATTAGGCTAAACCATTGAATTTGAATATCTAAAGCATATTACGGGTCTAAACTGATCCATTACGTCTATTTTCATCCACCTGGGTCGAAAGTTGTCGAATTTAACAGCAGAAATTGATTCCATACAAAGATTAACTATTTAAAACTAAATATTGTACTCTACGACCTCATTAAGCTAAACCATTGCACCTAGCTTCCCACTTTGTGGAAAATTTGAATATCTAAAGCATATTACGGGCTTAAACTGATCTATTACGGCTATTTTCATCCACCTGGGTCGAAAGTTGTCGAAGTTAACAGCAGAGATTGACTCCATACAAAGATTTACCATTTTAAACTAAATATTGTACTCTACGACCTCATTGGGCTAAACCATTGCACCTAGCTTCCCAATTTATGGAAAATTTGAATATCTAAAGCATATTACGGGTCTAAACTGATCTATTACTGCTATTTTCATCCACCTGGGTCGAAAGTTGTCGAATTAAACAGCAGAAATTGATTCCATACAAAGATTTACTATTTAAAACTAAATATTGTACTCTACGACCTCATTAGGCTAAACCATTGCACCTAATTTGAATATCTAAAGCATATTACGGGTCTAAACTGATCCATTACGGCTATTTTCATCCACCTGGGTCGAAAGTTGTCGAATTTAACAGCAGAAATTGATTCCATACAAAGATTAACTATTTAAAACTAAATATTGTACTCTACGACCTCATTAAGCTAAACCATTGCACCTAGCTTCCCACTTTGTGGAAAATTTGAATATCTTAAGCATATTACGGGTCTAAACTGATCTATTACGGCTATTTTCATCCACCTGGGTCGAAAGTTGTCGAATTTAACAGCAGAAATTGATTCCATACAAAGATTAACTATTTAAAACTAAATATTGTACTCTACGACCTCATTAAGCTAAACCATTGCACCTAGCTTCCCACTTTGTGGAAAATTTGAATATCTAAAGCATATTACGGGTCTAAACTGATCTATTACGGCTATTTTCATCCACCTGGGTCGAAAATTGTCGAATTTAACAGCAGAAATTGATTCCATACAAAGATTAACTATTTAAAACTAAATATTGTACTCTACGACCTCATTAAGCTAAACCATTGCACCTAGCTTCCCACTTTGTGAAAAATTTGAATATCTAAAGCATATTACGGGTCTAAACTGATCTATTACGGCTATTTTCATCCACCTGGGTCGAAAGTTGTCGAATTTAACAGCAGAAATTGATTCCATACAAAGATTTACTATTTAAAACTAAATATTGTACTCTACGACCTCATTAGGCTAAACCATTGCACCTAGCTTCCCAATTTATGGAAAATTTGAATATCTAAAGCATATTACGGGTCTAAACTGATCCATTACGGCTATTTTCATCCACCTGGGTCGAAAGTTGTCGAATTTAACAGCAGAAATTGATTCCATACAAAGATTAACTATTTAAAACTAAATATTGTACTCTACGACCTCATTAAGCTAAACCATTGCACCTAGCTTCCCACTTTGTGGAAAATTTGAATATCTAAAGCATATTACGGGTCTAAACTGATCTATTACGGCTATTTTCATCCACCTGGGTCGAAAGTTGTCGAATTTAACAGCAGAAATTGATTCCATACAAAGATTTACTATTTAAAACTAAATATTGTACTCTACGACCTCATTAGGCTAAACCATTGCACCTAGCTTCCCACTTTGTGGAAAATTCGAATATCTAAAGCATATTACGGGTCTAAACTGATCTATTACGGCTATTTTCATCCACCTGGGTCGAAAGTTGTCGAAGTTAACAGCAGAGATTGACTCCATACAAAGATTTACCATTTTAAACTAAATATTGTACTCTACGACCTCATTGGGCTAAACCATTGCACCTAGCTTCCCAATTTATGGAAAATTTGAATATCTAAAGCATATTACGGGTCTAAACTGATCCATTACGGCTATTTTCATCCACCTGGGTCGAAAGTTGTCGAATTTAACAGCAGAAATTGATTCCATACAAAGATTTACTATTTAAAACTAAATATTGTACTCTACGACCTCATTAGGCTAAACCATTGCACCTAGCTTCCCAATTTGTGGAAAATTTGAATATCTAAAGCATATTACGGGTCTAAACTGATCCATTACGGCTATTTTCATCCACCTGGGTCGAAAGTTGTCGAATTTAACAGCAGAAATTGATTCCATACAAAGATTAACTATTTAAAACTAAATATTGTACTCTACGACCTCATTAAGCTAAATTATTGCACCTAGCTTCCCACTTTGTGGAAAATTTGAATATCTAAAGCATATTACGGGTCTAAACTGATCTATTACGGCTATTTTCATCCACCTGGGTCGAAAGTTGTCGAATTTAACAGCAGAAATTGATTCCATACAAAGATTAACTATTTAAAACTAAATATTGTACTCTACGACCTCATTAAGCTAAACCATTGCACCTAGCTTCCCACTTTGTGGAAAATTTGAATATCTAAAGCATATTACGGGTCTAAACTGATCTATTACGGCTATTTTCATCCACCTGGGTCGAAAGTTGTCGAATTTAACAGCAGAAATTGATTCCATACAAAGATTAACTATTTAAAACTAAATATTGTACTCTACGACCTCATTAAGCTAAACCATTGCACCTAGCTTCCCACTTTGTGAAAAATTTGAATATCTAAAGCATATTACGGGTCTAAACTGATCTATTACGGCTATTTTCATCCACCTGGGTCGAAAGTTGTCGAATTTAACAGCAGAAATTGATTCCATACAAAGATTTACTATTTAAAACTAAATATTGTACTCCACGACCTCATTAGGCTAAACCATTGCACCTAGCTTCCCAATTTGTGGAAAATTTGAATATCTAAAGCATATTACGGGTCTAAACTGATCCATTACGGCTATTTTCATCCACCTGGGTCGAAAGTTTTCGAATTTAACAGCAGAAATTGATTCCATACAAAGATTAACTATTTAAAACTAAATATTGTACTCTACGACCTCATTAAGCTAAACCATTGCACCTAGCTTCCCACTTTGTGGAAAATTTGAATATCTAAAGCATATTACGGGTCTAAACTGATCTATTACGGCTATTTTCATCCACCTGGGTCGAAAGTTGTCGAATTTAACAGCAGAAATTGATTCCATACAAAGATTTACTATTTAAAACTAAATATTGTACTCTACGACCTCATTAGGCTAAACCATTGCACCTAGCTTCCCAATTTGTGGAAAATTTGAATATCTAAAGCATATTACGGGTCTAAACTGATCCATTACGTCTATTTTCATCCACCTGGGTCGAAAGTTGTCGAATTTAACAGCAGAAATTGATTCCATACAAAGATTAACTATTTAAAACTAAATATTGTACTCTACGACCTCATTAAGCTAAACCATTGCACCTAGCTTCCCACTTTGTGGAAAATTTGAATATCTAAAGCATATTACGGGTCTAAACTGATCTATTACGGCTATTTTCATCCACCTGGGTCGAAAGTTGTCGAATTTAACAGCAGAAATTGATTCCATACAAAGATTAACTATTTAAAACTAAATATTGTACTCTACGACCTCATTAAGCTAAACCATTGCACCTAGCTTCCCACTTTGTGGAAAATTTGAATATCTAAAGCATATTACGGGTCTAAACTGATCTATTACGGCTATTTTCATCCACCTGGGTCGAAAGTTGTCGAAGTTAACAGCAGAAATTGACTCCATACAAAGATTTACCATTTAAAACTAAATATTGTACTCTACGACCTCATTAGGCTAAACCATTGCACCTAGCTTCCCAATTTGTGGAAAATTTGAATATCTAAAGCATATTACGGGTCTAAACTGATCCATTACGGCTATTTTCATCCACCTGGGTCGAAAGTTGTCGAATTTAACAGCAGAAATTGATTCCATACAAAGATTAACTATTTAAAACTAAATATTGTACTCTACGACCTCATTAAGCTAAACCATTGCACCTAGCTTCCCACTTTGTGGAAAATTTGAATATCTAAAGCATATTACGGGTCTAAACTGATCCATTACGGCTATTTTCATCCACCTGGGTCGAAAGTTGTCGAATTTAACAGCAGAAATTGATTCCATACAAAGATTAACTATTTAAAACTAAATATTGTACTCTACGACCTCATTAAGCTAAACCATTGCACCTAGCTTCCCACTTTGTGGAAAATTTGAATATCTAAAGCATATTACGGGTCTAAACTGATCTATTACGGCTATTTTCATCCACCTGGGTCGAAAGTTGTCGAATTTAACAGCAGAAATTGATTCCATACAAAGATTAACTATTTAAAACTAAATATTGTACTCTACGACCTCATTAAGCTAAACCATTGCACCTAGCTTCCCACTTTGTGGAAAATTTGAATATCTAAAGCATATTACGGGTCTAAACTGATCTATTACGGCTATTTTCATCCACCTGGGTCGAAAGTTGTCGAATTTAACAGCAGAAATTGATTCCATACAAAGATTTACTATTTAAAACTAAATATTGTACTCTACGACCTCATTAGGCTAAACCATTGCACCTAGCTTCCCAATTTGTGGAAAATTTGAATATCTAAAGCATATTACGGGTCTAAACTGATCCATTACGGCTATTTTCATCCACCTGGGTCGAAAGTTGTCGAATTTAACAGCAGAAATTGATTCCATACAAAGATTAACTATTTAAAACTAAATATTGTACTCTACGACCTCATTAAGCTAAACCATTGCACCTAGCTTCCCACTTTGTGGAAAATTTGAATATCTAAAGCATATTACGGGTCTAAACTGATCCATTACGGCTATTTTCATCCACCTGGGTCGAAAGTTGTCGAATTTAACAGCAGAAATTGATTCCATACAAAGATTTACTATTTAAAACTAAATATTGTACTCTACGACCTCATTAGGCTAAACCATTGCACCTAGCTTCCCACTTTGTGGAAAATTTGAATATCTAAAGCATATTACGGGTCTAAACTGATCTATTACGGCTATTTTCATCCACCTGGGTCGAAAGATGTCGAAGTTAACAGCAGAAATTGACTCCATACAAAGATTTACCATTTAAAACTAAATATTGTACTCTACGACCTCATTAGGCTAAACCATTGCACCTAGCTTCCCAATTTGTGGAAAATTTGAATATCTAAAGCATATTACGGGTCTAAACTGATCCATTACGGCTATTTTCATCCACCTGGGTCGAAAGTTGTCGAATTTAACAGCAGAAATTGATTCCATACAAAGATTTACTATTTAAAACTAAATATTGTACTCTACGACCTCATTAGGCTAAACCATTGCACCTAGCTTCCCAATTTGTGGAAAATTTGAATATCTAAAGCATATTACGGGTCTAAACTGATCCATTACGGCTATTTTCATCCACCTGGGTCGAAAGTTGTCGAATTTAACAGCAGAAATTGATTCCATACAAAGATTAACTATTTAAAACTAAATATTGTACTCTACGACCTCATTAGGCTAAACCATTGCACCTAGCTTCCCACTTTGTGGAAAATTTGAATATCTAAAGCATATTACGGGTCTAAACTGATCCATTACGGCTATTTTCATCCACCTGGGTCGAAAGTTGTCGAATTTAACAGCAGAAATTGATTCCATACAAAGATTAACTATTTAAAACTAAATATTGTACTCTACGACCTCATTAGGCTAAACCATTGCACCTAGCTTCCCACTTTGTGGAAAATTTGAATATCTAAAGCATATTACGGGTCTAAACTGATCCATTACGGCTATTTTCATCCACCTGGGTCGAAAGTTGTCGAATTTAACAGCAGAAATTGATTCCATACAAAGATTAACTATTTAAAACTAAATATTGTACTCTACGACCTCATTAAGCTAAACCATTGCACCTAGCTTCCCACTTTGTGAAAAATTTGAATATCTAAAGCATATTACGGGTCTAAACTGATCTATTACGGCTATTTTCATCCACCTGGGTCGAAAGTTGTCGAATTTAACAGCAGAAATTGATTCCATACAAAGATTTACTATTTAAAACTAAATATTGTACTCTACGACCTCATTAGGCTAAACCATTGCACCTAGCTTCCCAATTTGTGGAAAATTTGAATATCTAAAGCATATTACGGGTCTAAACTGATCCATTACGGCTATTTTCATCCACCTGGGTCGAAAGTTGTCGAATTTAACAGCAGAAATTGATTCCATACAAAGATTAACTATTTAAAACTAAATATTGTACTCTACGACCTCATTAGGCTAAACCATTGCACCTAGCTTCCCAATTTGTGGAAAATTTGAATATCTAAAGCATATTACGGGTCTAAACTGATCTATTACGGCTATTTTCATCCACCTGGGTCGAAAGTTGTCGAATTTAACAGCAGAAATTGATTCCATACAAAGATTTACTATTTAAAACTAAATATTGTACTCTACGACCTCATTAGGCTAAACCATTGCACCTAGCTTCCCAATTTGTGGAAAATTTGAATATCTAAAGCATATTACGGGTCTAAACTGATCCATTACGGCTATTTTCATCCACCTGGGTCGAAAGTTGTCGAATTTAACAGCAGAAATTGATTCCATACAAAGATTAACTATTTAAAACTAAATATTGTACTCTACGACCTCATTAGGCTAAACCATTGCACCTAGCTTCCCACTTTGTGGAAAATTTGAATATCTAAAGCATATTACGGGTCTAAACTGATCTATTACGGCTATTTTCATCCACCTGGGTCGAAAGTTGTCGAATTTAACAGCAGAAATTGATTCCATACAAAGATTTACTATTTAAAACTAAATATTGTACTCTACGACCTCATTAGGCTAAACCATTGCACCTAGCTTCCCACTTTGTGGAAAATTTGAATATCTAAAGCATATTACGGGTCTAAACTGATCTATTACGGCTATTTTCATCCACCTGGGTCGAAAGTTGTCGAATTTAACAGCAGAAATTGATTCCATACAAAGATTTACTATTTAAAACTAAATATTGTACTCTACGACCTCATTAGGCTAAACCATTGCACCTAGCTTCCCAATTTGTGGAAAATTTGAATATCTAAAGCATATTACGGGTCTAAACTGATCCATTACGGCTATTTTCATCCACCTGGGTCGAAAGTTGTCGAATTTAACAGCAGAAATTGATTCCATACAAAGATTAACTATTTAAAACTAAATATTGTACTCTACGACCTCATTAGGCTAAACCATTGCACCTAGCTTCCCACTTTGTGGAAAATTTGAATATCTAAAGCATATTACGGGTCTAAACTGATCTATTACGGCTATTTTCATCCACCTGGGTCGAAAGTTGTCGAATTTAACAGCAGAAATTGATTCCATACAAAGATTAACTATTTAAAACTAAATATTGTACTCTACGACCTCATTAGGCTAAACCATTGCACCTAGCTTCCCACTTTGTGGAAAATTTGAATATCTAAAGCATATTACGGGTCTAAACTGATCTATTACGGCTATTTTCATCCACCTGGGTCGAAAGTTGTCGAATTTAACAGCAGAAATTGATTCCATACAAAGATTTACTATTTAAAACTAAATATTGTACTCTACGACCTCATTAGGCTAAACCATTGCACCTAGCTTCCCAATTTGTGGAAAATTTGAATATCTAAAGCATATTACGGGTCTAAACTGATCCATTACGGCTATTTTCATCCACCTGGGTCGAAAGTTGTCGAATTTAACAGCAGAAATTGATTCCATACAAAGATTAACTATTTAAAACTAAATATTGTACTCTACGACCTCATTAAGCTAAACCATTGCACCTAGCTTCCCACTTTGTGGAAAATTTGAATATCTAAAGCATATTACGGGTCTAAACTGATCCATTACGGCTATTTTCATCCACCTGGGTCGAAAGTTGTCGAATTTAACAGCAGAAATTGATTCCATACAAAGATTAACTATTTAAAACTAAATATTGTACTCTACGACCTCATTAAGCTAAACCATTGCACCTAGCTTCCCACTTTGTGGAAAATTTGAATATCTAAAGCATATTACGGGTCTAAACTGATCCATTACGGCTATTTTCATCCACCTGGGTCGAAAGTTGTCGAATTTAACAGCAGAAATTGATTCCATACAAAGATTAACTATTTAAAACTAAATATTGTACTCTACGACCTCATTAAGCTAAACCATTGCACCTAGCTTCCCACTTTGTGGAAAAATTTGAATATCTAAAGCATATTACGGGTCTAAACTGATCCATTACGGCTATTTTCATCCACCTGGGTCGAAAGTTGTCGAATTTAACAGCAGAAATTGATTCCATACAAAGATTAACTATTTAAAACTAAATATTGTACTCTACGACCTCATTAGGCTAAACCATTGCACCTAGCTTCCCAATTTGTGGAAAATTTGAATATCTAAAGCATATTACGGGTCTAAACTGATCCATTACGGCTATTTTCATCCACCTGGGTCGAAAGTTGTCGAATTTAACAGCAGAAATTGATTCCATACAAAGATTAACTATTTAAAACTAAATATTGTACTCTACGACCTCATTAGGCTAAACCATTGCACCTAGCTTCCCACTTTGTGGAAAATTTGAATATCTAAAGCATATTACGGGTCTAAACTGATCTATTACGGCTATTTTCATCCACCTGGGTCGAAAGTTGTCGAATTTAACAGCAGAAATTGATTCCATACAAAGATTTACTATTTAAAACTAAATATTGTACTCTACGACCTCATTAGGCTAAACCATTGCACCTAGCTTCCCAATTTGTGGAAAATTTGAATATCTAAAGCATATTACGGGTCTAAACTGATCCATTACGGCTATTTTCATCCACCTGGGTCGAAAGTTGTCGAATTTAACAGCAGAAATTGATTCCATACAAAGATTAACTATTTAAAACTAAATATTGTACTCTACGACCTCATTAGGCTAAACCATTGCACCTAGCTTCCCACTTTGTGGAAAATTTGAATATCTAAAGCATATTACGGGTCTAAACTGATCTATTACGGCTATTTTCATCCACCTGGGTCGAAAGTTGTCGAATTTAACAGCAGAAATTGATTCCATACAAAGATTTACTATTTAAAACTAAATATTGTACTCTACGACCTCATTAAGCTAAACCATTGCACCTAGCTTCCCACTTTGTGGAAAATTTGAATATCTAAAGCATATTACGGGTCTAAACTGATCCATTACGGCTATTTTCATCCACCTGGGTCGAAAGTTGTCGAATTTAACAGCAGAAATTGATTCCATACAAAGATTAACTATTTAAAACTAAATATTGTACTCTACGACCTCATTAGGCTAAACCATTGCACCTAGCTTCCCACTTTGTGGAAAATTTGAATATCTAAAGCATATTACGGGTCTAAACTGATCCATTCTATTTTCATCCACCTGGGTCGAAAGTTGTCGAATTTAACAGCAGAAATTGATTCCATACAAAGATTAACTATTTAAAACTAAATATTGTACTCTACGACCTCATTAAGCTAAACCATTGCACCTAGCTTCCCACTTTGTGGAAAATTTGAATATCTAAAGCATATTACGGGTCTAAACTGATCTATTACGGCTATTTTCATCCACCTGGGTCGAAAGTTGTCGAATTTAACAGCAGAAATTGATTCCATACAAAGATTAACTATTTAAAACTAAATATTGTACTCTACGACCTCATTAAGCTAAACCATTGCACCTAGCTTCCCACTTTGTGGAAAATTTGAATATCTAAAGCATATTACGGGTCTAAACTGATCTATTACGGCTATTTTCATCCACCTGGGTCGAAAGTTGTCGAAGTTAACAGCAGAAATTGATTCCATACAAAGATTTACTATTTAAAACTAAATATTGTACTCTACGACCTCATTAGGCTAAACCATTGCACCTAGCTTCCCAATTTGTGGAAAATTTGAATATCTAAAGCATATTACGGGTCTAAACTGATCCATTACGGCTATTTTCATCCACCTGGGTCGAAAGTTGTCGAATTTAACAGCAGAAATTGATTCCATACAAAGATTAACTATTTAAAACTAAATATTGTACTCTACGACCTCATTAAGCTAAACCATTGCACCTAGCTTCCCACTTTGTGGAAAATTTGAATATCTAAAGCATATTACGGGTCTAAACTGATCCATTACGGCTATTTTCATCCACCTGGGTCGAAAGTTGTCGAATTTAACAGCAGAAATTGATTCCATACAAAGATTAACTATTTAAAACTAAATATTGTACTCTACGACCTCATTAAGCTAAACCATTGCACCTAGCTTCCCACTTTGTGGAAAATTTGAATATCTAAAGCATATTACGGGTCTAAACTGATCCTTCTATTTCCACTCTTTTTACCTGGGTCGAAAGTTGTCGAATTTAACAGCAGAAATTGATTCCATACAAAGATTTACTATTTAAAACTAAATATTGTACTCTACGACCTCATTAGGCTAAACCATTGCACCTAGCTTCCCAATTTGTGGAAAATTTGAATATCTAAAGCATATTACGGGTCTAAACTGATCTATTACGGCTATTTTCATCCACCTGGGTCGAAAGTTGTCGAATTTAACAGCAGAAATTGATTCCATACAAAGATTAACTATTTAAAACTAAATATTGTACTCTACGACCTCATTAAGCTAAACCATTGCACCTAGCTTCCCACTTTGTGGAAAATTTGAATATCTAAAGCATATTACGGGTCTAAACTGATCCATTACGGCTATTTTCATCCACCTGGGTCGAAAGTTGTCGAAGTTAACAGCAGAAATTGATTCCATACAAAGATTTACTATTTAAAACTAAATATTGTACTCTACGACCTCATTAGGCTAAACCATTGCACCTAGCTTCCCAATTTGTGGAAAATTTGAATATCTAAAGCATATTACGGGTCTAAACTGATCCATTACGGCTATTTTCATCCACCTGGGTCGAAAGTTGTCGAATTTAACAGCAGAAATTGATTCCATACAAAGATTAACTATTTAAAACTAAATATTGTACTCTACGACCTCATTAGGCTAAACCATTGCACCTAGCTTCCCACTTTGTGGAAAATTTGAATATCTAAAGCATATTACGGGTCTAAACTGATCCATTACGGCTATTTTCATCCACCTGGGTCGAAAGTTGTCGAATTTAACAGCAGAAATTGATTCCATACAAAGATTTACTATTTAAAACTAAATATTGTACTCTACGACCTCATTAGGCTAAACCATTGCACCTAGCTTCCCAATTTGTGGAAAATTTGAATATCTAAAGCATATTACGGGTCTAAACTGATCCATTACGGCTATTTTCATCCACCTGGGTCGAAAGTTGTCGAATTTAACAGCAGAAATTGATTCCATACAAAGATTTACTATTTAAAACTAAATATTGTACTCTACGACCTCATTAGGCTAAACCATTGCACCTAGCTTCCCAATTTGTGGAAAATTTGAATATCTAAAGCATATTACGGGTCTAAACTGATCCATTACGGCTATTTTCATCCACCTGGGTCGAAAGTTGTCGAATTTAACAGCAGAAATTGATTCCATACAAAGATTAACTATTTAAAACTAAATATTGTACTCTACGACCTCATTAGGCTAAACCATTGCACCCTAGCTTCCCACTTTGTGGAAAATTTGAATATCTAAAGCATATTACGGGTCTAAACTGATCCATTACGGCTATTTTCATCCACCTGGGTCGAAAGTTGTCGAATTTAACAGCAGAAATTGATTCCATACAAAGATTAACTATTTAAAACTAAATATTGTACTCTACGACCTCATTAGGCTAAACCATTGCACCTAGCTTCCCACTTTGTGGAAAATTTGAATATCTAAAGCATATTACGGGTCTAAACTGATCCATTACGGCTATTTTCATCCACCTGGGTCGAAAGTTGTCGAATTTAACAGCAGAAATTGATTCCATACAAAGATTTACTATTTAAAACTAAATATTGTACTCTACGACCTCATTAGGCTAAACCATTGCACCTAGCTTCCCAATTTGTGGAAAATTTGAATATCTAAAGCATATTACGGGTCTAAACTGATCCATTACGGCTATTTTCATCCACCTGGGTCGAAAGTTGTCGAATTTAACAGCAGAAATTGATTCCATACAAAGATTTACTATTTAAAACTAAATATTGTACTCTACGACCTCATTAGGCTAAACCATTGCACCTAGCTTCCCACTTTGTGGAAAATTTGAATATCTAAAGCATATTACGGGTCTAAACTGATCCATTACGGCTATTTTCATCCACCTGGGTCGAAAGTTGTCGAATTTAACAGCAGAAATTGATTCCATACAAAGATTTACTATTTAAAACTAAATATTGTACTCTACGACCTCATTAGGCTAAACCATTGCACCTAGCTTCCCAATTTGTGGAAAATTTGAATATCTAAAGCATATTACGGGTCTAAACTGATCCATTACGGCTATTTTCATCCACCTGGGTCGAAAGTTGTCGAAGTTAACAGCAGAAATTGATTCCATACAAAGATTTACTATTTAAAACTAAATATTGTACTCTACGACCTCATTAGGCTAAACCATTGCACCTAGCTTCCCAATTTGTGGAAAAATTTGAATATCTAAAGCATATTACGGGTCTAAACTGATCCATTACGGCTATTTTCATCCACCTGGGTCGAAAGTTGTCGAATTTAACAGCAGAAATTGATTCCATACAAAGATTAACTATTTAAAACTAAATATTGTACTCTACGACCTCATTAGGCTAAACCATTGCACCTAGCTTCCCAATTTGTGGAAAATTTGAATATCTAAAGCATATTACGGGTCTAAACTGATCCATTACGGCTATTTTCATCCACCTGGGTCGAAAGTTGTCGAATTTAACAGCAGAAATTGATTCCATACAAAGATTAACTATTTAAAACTAAATATTGTACTCTACGACCTCATTAGGCTAAACCATTGCACCTAGCTTCCCACTTTGTGGAAAATTTGAATATCTAAAGCATATTACGGGTCTAAACTGATCCATTACGGCTATTTTCATCCACCTGGGTCGAAAGTTGTCGAATTTAACAGCAGAAATTGATTCCATACAAAGATTTACTATTTAAAACTAAATATTGTACTCTACGACCTCATTAGGCTAAACCATTGCACCTAGCTTCCCAATTTGTGGAAAATTTGAATATCTAAAGCATATTACGGGTCTAAACTGATCCATTACGGCTATTTTCATCCACCTGGGTCGAAAGTTGTCGAATTTAACAGCAGAAATTGATTCCATACAAAGATTAACTATTTAAAACTAAATATTGTACTCTACGACCTCATTAGGCTAAACCATTGCACCTAGCTTCCCACTTTGTGGAAAATTTGAATATCTAAAGCATATTACGGGTCTAAACTGGATCCATTACGGCTATTTTCATCCACCTGGGTCGAAAGTTGTCGAATTTAACAGCAGAAATTGATTCCATACAAAGATTTACTATTTAAAACTAAATATTGTACTCTACGACCTCATTAAGCTAAACCATTGCACCTAGCTTCCCACTTTGTGGAAAATTTGAATATCTAAAGCATATTACGGGTCTAAACTGATCCATTACGGCTATTTTCATCCACCTGGGTCGAAAGTTGTCGAAGTTAACAGCAGAAATTGATTCCATACAAAGATTTACTATTTAAAACTAAATATTGTACTCTACGACCTCATTAGGCTAAACCATTGCACCTAGCTTCCCAATTTGTGGAAAATTTGAATATCTAAAGCATATTACGGGTCTAAACTGATCCATTACGGCTATTTTCATCCACCTGGGTCGAAAGTTGTCGAAGTTAACAGCAGAAATTGATTCCATACAAAGATTTACTATTTAAAACTAAATATTGTACTCTACGACCTCATTAGGCTAAACCATTGCACCTAGCTTCCCAATTTGTGGAAAATTTGAATATCTAAAGCATATTACGGGTCTAAACTGATCCATTACGGCTATTTTCATCCACCTGGGTCGAAAGTTGTCGAATTTAACAGCAGAAATTGATTCCATACAAAGATTAACTATTTAAAACTAAATATTGTACTCTACGACCTCATTAGGCTAAACCATTGCACCTAGCTTCCCACTTTGTGGAAAATTTGAATATCTAAAGCATATTACGGGTCTAAACTGATCCATTACGGCTATTTTCATCCACCTGGGTCGAAAGTTGTCGAATTTAACAGCAGAAATTGATTCCATACAAAGATTTACTATTTAAAACTAAATATTGTACTCTACGACCTCATTAGGCTAAACCATTGCACCTAGCTTCCCAATTTGTGGAAAATTTGAATATCTAAAGCATATTACGGGTCTAAACTGATCCATTACGGCTATTTTCATCCACCTGGGTCGAAAGTTGTCGAATTTAACAGCAGAAATTGATTCCATACAAAGATTAACTATTTAAAACTAAATATTGTACTCTACGACCTCATTAGGCTAAACCATTGCACCTAGCTTCCCACTTTGTGGAAAATTTGAATATCTAAAGCATATTACGGGTCTAAACTGATCCATTACGGCTATTTTCATCCACCTGGGTCGAAAGTTGTCGAATTTAACAGCAGAAATTGATTCCATACAAAGATTAACTATTTAAAACTAAATATTGTACTCTACGACCTCATTAGGCTAAACCATTGCACCTAGCTTCCCAATTTGTGGAAAATTTGAATATCTAAAGCATATTACGGGTCTAAACTGATCCATTACGGCTATTTTCATCCACCTGGGTCGAAAGTTGTCGAATTTAACAGCAGAAATTGATTCCATACAAAGATTTACTATTTAAAACTAAATATTGTACTCTACGACCTCATTAGGCTAAACCATTGCACCTAGCTTCCCAATTTGTGGAAAATTTGAATATCTAAAGCATATTACGGGTCTAAACTGATCCATTACGGCTATTTTCATCCACCTGGGTCGAAAGTTGTCGAATTTAACAGCAGAAATTGATTCCATACAAAGATTTACTATTTAAAACTAAATATTGTACTCTACGACCTCATTAGGCTAAACCATTGCACCTAGCTTCCCAATTTGTGGAAAATTTGAATATCTAAAGCATATTACGGGTCTAAACTGATCCATTACGGCTATTTTCATCCACCTGGGTCGAAAGTTGTCGAATTTAACAGCAGAAATTGATTCCATACAAAGATTAACTATTTAAAACTAAATATTGTACTCTACGACCTCATTAGGCTAAACCATTGCACCTAGCTTCCCACTTTGTGGAAAATTTGAATATCTAAAGCATATTACGGGTCTAAACTGATCCATTACGGCTATTTTCATCCACCTGGGTCGAAAGTTGTCGAATTTAACAGCAGAAATTGATTCCATACAAAGATTTACTATTTAAAACTAAATATTGTACTCTCTACGACCTCATTAGGCTAAACCATTGCACCTAGCTTCCCAATTTGTGGAAAATTTGAATATCTAAAGCATATTACGGGTCTAAACTGATCCATTACGGCTATTTTCATCCACCTGGGTCGAAAGTTGTCGAATTTAACAGCAGAAATTGATTCCATACAAAGATTAACTATTTAAAACTAAATATTGTACTCTACGACCTCATTAAGCTAAACCATTGCACCTAGCTTCCCACTTTGTGGAAAATTTGAATATCTAAAGCATATTACGGGTCTAAACTGATCCATTACGGCTATTTTCATCCACCTGGGTCGAAAGTTGTCGAATTTAACAGCAGAAATTGATTCCATACAAAGATTTACTATTTAAAACTAAATATTGTACTCTACGACCTCATTAGGCTAAACCATTGCACCTAGCTTCCCAATTTGTGGAAAATTTGAATATCTAAAGCATATTACGGGTCTAAACTGATCCATTACGGCTATTTTCATCCACCTGGGTCGAAAGTTGTCGAATTTAACAGCAGAAATTGATTCCATACAAAGATTTACTATTTAAAACTAAATATTGTACTCTACGACCTCATTAGGCTAAACCATTGCACCTAGCTTCCCAATTTGTGGAAAATTTGAATATCTAAAGCATATTACGGGTCTAAACTGATCCATTACGGCTATTTTCATCCACCTGGGTCGAAAGTTGTCGAAGTTAACAGCAGAAATTGATTCCATACAAAGATTAACTATTTAAAACTAAATATTGTACTCTACGACCTCATTAGGCTAAACCATTGCACCTAGCTTCCCAATTTGTGGAAAATTTGAATATCTAAAGCATATTACGGGTCTAAACTGATCCATTACGGCTATTTTCATCCACCTGGGTCGAAAGTTGTCGAATTTAACAGCAGAAATTGTCCTATTAACTAATATTTCTTACGACTCATTAGGCTAAACCATTGCACCTAGCTTCCCACTTTGTGGAAAATTTGAATATCTAAAGCATATTACGGGTCTAAACTGATCCATTACGGCTATTTTCATCCACCTGGGTCGAAAGTTGTCGAATTTAACAGCAGAAATTGATTCCATACAAAGATTTACTATTTAAAACTAAATATTGTACTCTACGACCTCATTAGGCTAAACCATTGCACCTAGCTTCCCAATTTGTGGAAAATTTGAATATCTAAAGCATATTACGGGTCTAAACTGATCCATTACGGCTATTTTCATCCACCTGGGTCGAAAGTTGTCGAATTTAACAGCAGAAATTGATTCCATACAAAGATTTACTATTTAAAACTAAATATTGTACTCTACGACCTCATTAGGCTAAACCATTGCACCTAGCTTCCCACTTTGTGGAAAATTTGAATATCTAAAGCATATTACGGGTCTAAACTGATCCATTACGGCTATTTTCATCCACCTGGGTCGAAAGTTGTCGAATTTAACAGCAGAAATTGATTCCATACAAAGATTTACTATTTAAAACTAAATATTGTACTCTACGACCTCATTAGGCTAAACCATTGCACCTAGCTTCCCAATTTGTGGAAAATTTGAATATCTAAAGCATATTACGGGTCTAAACTGATCCATTACGGCTATTTTCATCCACCTGGGTCGAAAGTTGTCGAATTTAACAGCAGAAATTGATTCCATACAAAGATTTACTATTTAAAACTAAATATTGTACTCTACGACCTCATTAGGCTAAACCATTGCACCTAGCTTCCCAATTTGTGGAAAATTTGAATATCTAAAGCATATTACGGGTCTAAACTGATCCATTACGGCTATTTTCATCCACCTGGGTCGAAAGTTGTCGAATTTAACAGCAGAAATTGATTCCATACAAAGATTTACTATTTAAAACTAAATATTGTACTCTACGACCTCATTAGGCTAAACCATTGCACCTAGCTTCCCAATTTGTGGAAAATTTGAATATCTAAAGCATATTACGGGTCTAAACTGATCCATTACGGCTATTTTCATCCACCTGGGTCGAAAGTTGTCGAATTTAACAGCAGAAATTGATTCCATACAAAGATTTACTATTTAAAACTAAATATTGTACTCTACGACCTCATTAGGCTAAACCATTGCACCTAGCTTCCCAATTTGTGGAAAATTTGAATATCTAAAGCATATTACGGGTCTAAACTGATCCATTACGGCTATTTTCATCCACCTGGGTCGAAAGTTGTCGAATTTAACAGCAGAAATTGATTCCATACAAAGATTTACTATTTAAAACTAAATATTGTACTCTACGACCTCATTAGGCTAAACCATTGCACCTAGCTTCCCAATTTGTGGAAAATTTGAATATCTAAAGCATATTACGGGTCTAAACTGATCCATTACGGCTATTTTCATCCACCTGGGTCGAAAGTTGTCGAATTTAACAGCAGAAATTGATTCCATACAAAGATTTACTATTTAAAACTAAATATTGTACTCTACGACCTCATTAGGCTAAACCATTGCACCTAGCTTCCCAATTTGTGGAAAATTTGAATATCTAAAGCATATTACGGGTCTAAACTGATCCATTACGGCTATTTTCATCCACCTGGGTCGAAAGTTGTCGAATTTAACAGCAGAAATTGATTCCATACAAAGATTTACTATTTAAAACTAAATATTGTACTCTACGACCTCATTAGGCTAAACCATTGCACCTAGCTTCCCAATTTGTGGAAAATTTGAATATCTAAAGCATATTACGGGTCTAAACTGATCCATTACGGCTATTTTCATCCACCTGGGTCGAAAGTTGTCGAATTTAACAGCAGAAATTGATTCCATACAAAGATTTACTATTTAAAACTAAATATTGTACTCTACGACCTCATTAGGCTAAACCATTGCACCTAGCTTCCCAATTTGTGGAAAATTTGAATATCTAAAGCATATTACGGGTCTAAACTGATCCATTACGGCTATTTTCATCCACCTGGGTCGAAAGTTGTCGAATTTAACAGCAGAAATTGATTCCATACAAAGATTAACTATTTAAAACTAAATATTGTACTCTACGACCTCATTAGGCTAAACCATTGCACCTAGCTTCCCAATTTGTGGAAAATTTGAATATCTAAAGCATATTACGGGTCTAAACTGATCCATTACGGCTATTTTCATCCACCTGGGTCGAAAGTTGTCGAATTTAACAGCAGAAATTGATTCCATACAAAGATTTACTATTTAAAACTAAATATTGTACTCTACGACCTCATTAGGCTAAACCATTGCACCTAGCTTCCCAATTTGTGGAAAATTTGAATATCTAAAGCATATTACGGGTCTAAACTGATCCATTACGGCTATTTTCATCCACCTGGGTCGAAAGTTGTCGAAGTTAACAGCAGAAATTGATTCCATACAAAGATTAACTATTTAAAACTAAATATTGTACTCTACGACCTCATTAGGCTAAACCATTGCACCTAGCTTCCCACTTTGTGGAAAATTTGAATATCTAAAGCATATTACGGGTCTAAACTGATCCATTACGGCTATTTTCATCCACCTGGGTCGAAAGTTGTCGAATTTAACAGCAGAAATTGATTCCATACAAAGATTAACTATTTAAAACTAAATATTGTACTCTACGACCTCATTAGGCTAAACCATTGCACCTAGCTTCCCAATTTGTGGAAAATTTGAATATCTAAAGCATATTACGGGTCTAAACTGATCCATTACGGCTATTTTCATCCACCTGGGTCGAAAGTTGTCGAATTTAACAGCAGAAATTGATTCCATACAAAGATTTACTATTTAAAACTAAATATTGTACTCTACGACCTCATTAGGCTAAACCATTGCACCTAGCTTCCCAATTTGTGGAAAATTTGAATATCTAAAGCATATTACGGGTCTAAACTGATCCATTACGGCTATTTTCATCCACCTGGGTCGAAAGTTGTCGAATTTAACAGCAGAAATTGATTCCATACAAAGATTAACTATTTAAAACTAAATATTGTACTCTACGACCTCATTAGGCTAAACCATTGCACCTAGCTTCCCAATTTGTGGAAAATTTGAATATCTAAAGCATATTACGGGTCTAAACTGATCCATTACGGCTATTTTCATCCACCTGGGTCGAAAGTTGTCGAATTTAACAGCAGAAATTGATTCCATACAAAGATTTACTATTTAAAACTAAATATTGTACTCTACGACCTCATTAGGCTAAACCATTGCACCTAGCTTCCCAATTTGTGGAAAATTTGAATATCTAAAGCATATTACGGGTCTAAACTGATCCATTACGGCTATTTTCATCCACCTGGGTCGAAAGTTGTCGAATTTAACAGCAGAAATTGATTCCATACAAAGATTTACTATTTAAAACTAAATATTGTACTCTACGACCTCATTAGGCTAAACCATTGCACCTAGCTTCCCAATTTGTGGAAAATTTGAATATCTAAAGCATATTACGGGTCTAAACTGATCCATTACGGCTATTTTCATCCACCTGGGTCGAAAGTTGTCGAATTTAACAGCAGAAATTGATTCCATACAAAGATTAACTATTTAAAACTAAATATTGTACTCTACGACCTCATTAGGCTAAACCATTGCACCTAGCTTCCCAATTTGTGGAAAATTTGAATATCTAAAGCATATTACGGGTCTAAACTGATCCATTACGGCTATTTTCATCCACCTGGGTCGAAAGTTGTCGAATTTAACAGCAGAAATTGATTCCATACAAAGATTAACTATTTAAAACTAAATATTGTACTCTACGACCTCATTAGGCTAAACCATTGCACCTAGCTTCCCAATTTGTGGAAAATTTGAATATCTAAAGCATATTACGGGTCTAAACTGATCCATTACGGCTATTTTCATCCACCTGGGTCGAAAGTTGTCGAAGTTAACAGCAGAAATTGATTCCATACAAAGATTTACTATTTAAAACTAAATATTGTACTCTACGACCTCATTAGGCTAAACCATTGCACCTAGCTTCCCAATTTGTGGAAAATTTGAATATCTAAAGCATATTACGGGTCTAAACTGATCCATTACGGCTATTTTCATCCACCTGGGTCGAAAGTTGTCGAATTTAACAGCAGAAATTGATTCCATACAAAGATTAACTATTTAAAACTAAATATTGTACTCTACGACCTCATTAAGCTAAACCATTGCACCTAGCTTCCCAATTTGTGGAAAATTTGAATATCTAAAGCATATTACGGGTCTAAACTGATCCATTACGGCTATTTTCATCCACCTGGGTCGAAAGTTGTCGAATTTAACAGCAGAAATTGATTCCATACAAAGATTAACTATTTAAAACTAAATATTGTACTCTACGACCTCATTAGGCTAAACCATTGCACCTAGCTTCCCAATTTGTGGAAAATTTGAATATCTAAAGCATATTACGGGTCTAAACTGATCCATTACGGCTATTTTCATCCACCTGGGTCGAAAGTTGTCGAAGTTAACAGCAGAAATTGATTCCATACAAAGATTTACTATTTAAAACTAAATATTGTACTCTACGACCTCATTAGGCTAAACCATTGCACCTAGCTTCCCAATTTGTGGAAAATTTGAATATCTAAAGCATATTACGGGTCTACAACTGATCCATTACGGCTATTTTCATCCACCTGGGTCGAAAGTTGTCGAAGTTAACAGCAGAAATTGATTCCATACAAAGATTTACCACTAAAACTAAATATTGTACTCTACGACCTCATTAGGCTAAACCATTGCACCTTAGCCTTCCAATTTGTGGAAAATTTGAATATCTAAAGCATATTACGGGTCTAAACTGATCCATTACGGCTATTTTCATCCACCTGGGTCGAAAGTTGTCGAAGTTAACAGCAGAAATTGATTCCATACAAAGATTTACTATTTAAAACTAAATATTGTACTCTACGACTTCATTAGCTAAACCATTGCACCTAGCTTCCAATTTGTGGAAAATTTGAATATCTAAAGCATATTACGGGTCTAAACTGATCCATTACGGCTATTTTCATCCACCTGGGTCGAAAGTTGTCGAATTTAACAGCAGAGATTGACTCCATACAAAGATTTACCATTTTAAACTAAATATTGTACTCTACGACCTCATTAAGCTAAACCATTGCACCTAGCTTCCCAATCTTATGGAAAATTTTTAATATCTATTACATATTACGGGTCTAAACTGATCCATTACGGCTATTTTCATCCACCTGGGTCGAAAGTTGTCGAATTTAACAGCAGAAATTGATTCCATACAAAGATTTACTATTTAAAACTAAATAGTGTAATCTACTGACTCCATTAAGCTAAACCATTGCACCTAGCTTCCCAATTTGTGGAAAATCTGAATATCTAAAGCATATTACGGGTCTAAACTGATCCATTACTATTATTTTCATCCACCTGGGTCGAAAGTTGTCGAAGTTAACAGCAGAAATTGATTCCATACAAAGATTTACTATTTAAAACTAAATATTGTACTCTACGACCTCATTAGGCTAAACCATTGCACCTAGCTTCCCAATTTGTGGAATATTTGAATATCTAAAGCATATTACGGGTCTAAACTGATCTATTACGGCTATTTTCATCCACCTGGGTCGAAAGTTGTCGAATTTATTAGCAGAAATTGATTCCATACAAAGATTTACTATTTAAAACTAAATATTGTACTCTACGACCTCATTAGGCTAAACCATTGCACCTAGCTTCCCAATTTGTGGAAAATTTGAATATCTAAAGCATATTACGGGTCTAAACTGATCCATTACGGCTATTTTCATCCACCTGGGCCGAAAGTTGTCGAATTTAACAGCAGAAATTGATTCCATACAAAGATTTACCATTTTAAACTAAATATTGTACTCTACGACCTCATTAAGCTAAACCATTGCACCTAGCTTCCCAATTTGTGGAAAATTTTAATATCTAAAGCATATTACGGGTCTAAACTGATCTATTACGGCTATTTTCATCCACCTGGGTCGAAAGTTGTCGAAGTTAACAGCAGAAATTGATTCCATACAAAGATTTACTATTTAAAACTAAATATTGTACTCAACGACCTCATTAGGCTAAACCATTGCACCTAGCTTCCCAATTTGTGGAAAATTTGAATATCTAAAGCATATTACGGGTCTAAACTGATCTATTACGGCTATTTTCATCCACCTGGGTCGAAAGTTGTCGAAGTTAACAGCAGAGATTGACTCCATACAAAGATTTACCATTTTAAACTAAATATTGTACTCTACGACCTCATTAGGCTAAACCATTGCACCTAGCTTCCCAATTTCTGGAAAATTTGAATATCTAAAGCATATTACGGGTCTAAACTGATCCATTACGGCTATTTTCATCCACCTGGGTCGAAAGTTGTCGAATTTAACAGCAGAAATTGATTCCATACAAAGATTTACCATTTAAAACTAAATATTGTAATCTATGACCTCATTAGGGCTAAACCATTGCACCTAGCTTCCCAATTTATGAAAAATTTTAATATCTAAAGCATATTACGGGTCTAAACCGATCCATTACGGCTATTTTCATCCACCTGGGTCGAAAGTTGTCGAATTTAACAGCAGAAATTGATTCCATACAAAGATTAACTATTTAAAACTAAATATTGTACTCTACGACCTCATTAAGCTAAACTATTGCACCTAGCTTCCCAATTTGTGGAAAATTTGAATATCTAAAGTATATTACGGGTCTAAACTGATCCATTACGGCTATTTTCATCCACCTGGGTCGAAAGTTGTCGAATTTAACAGCAGAAATTTATTCCATACAAAGATTTACTATTTAAAACTAAATATTGTACTCTACGACCTCATTAGGCTAAACCATTGCACCTAGCTTCCCAATTTGTGGAAAATTTGAATATCTAAAGCATATTACGGGTTTAAACTGATCCATTACGGCTATTTTCATCCACCTGGGTCGAAAGTTGCCTAAGTTAACAGCAAAAATTGACTCCATACAAAGATTTAACTATTTAAAATAAATATTGTACTCTACGACCTCATTAGGCTAAACCATTGCACCTAGCTTCCCAATTTGTGAAAAATTTGAATATCTAAAGCATATTACGGGTCTAAACTGATCCATTACGGCTATTTTCATCCACCTAAGTCGAAAGTTGTCGAATTTAACAGCAGAAATTGATTCCATACAAAGATTTACTATTTAAAACTAAATATTGTACTCTACGACCTCATTAGGCTAAACCATTGCACCTAGCTTCCCAATTTGTCGAAAATTTGAATATCTAAAGCATATTACGGGTCTAAACTGATCCATTACGGCTATTTTCATCCACCTGGGTCGAAAGTTGTCGAATTTAACAGCAGAGATTGACTCCATACAAAGATTTACCATTTAAAACCAAATATTGTACTCTACTATCTCATTAAGCTAAACCATTGCACCTAGCTTCCCAATTTATGGAAAATTTGAATATCTAAAGCATATTACGGGTCTAAACTGATCTATTACGGCTATTTTCATCCACATGGGTCGAAAGTTGTTGAATTTAACAGCAGAAATTGATTCCATACAAAGATTTACTATTTAAAACTAAATATTGTACTCTACGACCTCATTAGGCTAAACCATTGCACCTAGCTTCCCAATTTGTGGAAAATTTGAATATCTAAAGCATATTACGGGTCTAAACTGATCCATTACGGCTATTTTCATCCACCTCGGTCGAAAGTTGTCGAAGTTAACAGCAGAAATTGATTCCATACAAAGATTTACTATTTAAAACTAAATATTGTACTCTACGACCTCATTAGGCTAAACCATTGCACCTAGCTTCCCAATTTGTGGAAAATTTGAATATCTAAAGCATATTACGGGTCTAAACTGATCTATTACGGCTATTTTCATCCACCTGGGTCGAAAGTCAATAAATTTAACAGCAGAAATTGATTCCCACAAAGATTTACTATTTAAAACTAAATATTGTACTCTACGACCTCATTAAGCTAAACCATTGCATCCTAGCTTCCCAATTTGTGGAAAATTTGAATATCTAAAGCATATTACGGGTCTAAACTGATCCATTACGGCTATTTTCATCCACCTGGGTCGAAAGTTGTCGAATTTAACAGCAGAAATTGATTCCATACAAAGATTTATTATTTAAAACTAAATATTGTACTCTACGACCTCATTAGGCTAAACCATTGCACCTAGCTTCCCAATTTGTGAAAAATTTGAATATCTAAAGCATATTACGGGTCTAAACTGATCTATTACGGCTATTTTCATCCACCTGGGTCGAAAGTTGTCGAATTTAACAGCAGAAATTGATTCCATACAAAGATTTACTATTTAAAACTAAATATTGTACTCTACGACCTCATTAGGCTAAACCATTGCACCTAGCTTCCCCATTTGTGGAAAATTTGAATATCTAAAGCATATTACGGGGTCTAAACTGATCTATTACGGCTATTTTCATCCACGGGGGTCGAAAGTTGTCGAAGTTAACAGCAGAGATTGACTCCATACAAAGATTTACCATTTTTAAACTAAATATTGTACTCTACGACCTCATTAAGCTAAACCATTGCACCTAGCTTCCCAATTTATGGAAAATTTTTAATATCTAAAGCTATTACGGGTCTAAACGATCTATTACGGCTATTTTCATCCACCTGGGTCGAAAGTTGTCGAATTTAACAGCAGAAATTGATTCCATACAAAGATTTACTATTTAAAACTAAATATTGTACTCTACGACCTCATTAGGCTAAACCATTGCACCTAGCTTCCCAATTTATAGAAAATTTGAATATCTAAAGCATATTACGGGTCTAAACTAATCCATTACGGCTATTTTCATCCACCTGGGTCGAAAGTTGTCGAATTTAACAGCAGAAATTGATTCCATACAAAGATTTACTATTTAAAACTAAATATTGTACTCTACGGACCTCATTAGGCTAAACCATTGCACCTAGCTTCCAATTTTGGAAAATTTGAATATCTAAGCATATTACGGGTCTAAACTGATCCATTACGGCTATTTTCATCCACCTGGGTCGAAAGTTGTCGAATTTAACAGCAGAAATTGATTCCATACAAAGATTAACTATTTAAAACTAAATATTGTACTCTACGACCTCATTAGGCTAAACCATTGCACCTAGCTTCCCAATTTATGGAAAATTTGAATATCTAAAGTATATTACGGGTCTAAACTGATCTATTACGGCTATTTTCATCCACCTGGGTCGAAAGTTGTCGAATTTAACAGCAGAAATTGATTCCATACAAAGATTTACCATTTAAAACTAAATATTGTACTCTACGACCTCATTAGGCTAAACCATTGCACCTAGCTTCCCAATTTATGGAAAATTTGAATATCTAAAGCATATTACGGGTCTAAACTGATCCATTACGGCTATTTTCATCCACCTGCGTCGAAAGTTGTCGAAGTTAACAGCAGAAATTGATTCCATACAAAGATTTACTATTTAAAACTAAATATTGTACTCTACGACCTCATTAGGCTAAACCATTGCACCTAGCTTCCCAATTTATGGAAAATTTGAATATCTAAAGCATATTACGGGCCTAAACTGATCCATTACGGCTATTTTCATCCACCTGGGTCGAAAGTTGTCGAAGTTAACAGCAGAAATTGATTCCATACAAAGATTTACTATTTTAAACTAAATATTGTACTCTACGACCTCATTAGGCTAAACCATTGCACCTAGCTTCCCAATTTATGGAAAATTTGAATATCTAAAGCATATTACGGGTCTAAACTGATCTATTACGGCTATTTTCATCCACCTGGGTCGAAAGTTGTCGAATTTAACAGCAGAAATTGATTCCATACAAAGATTTACTATTTAAAACTAAATATTGTACTCTACGACCTCATTAGGCTAAACCATTGCACCTAGCTTCCCAATTTATGGAAAATTTGAATATCTAAAGCATATTACGGGTCTAAACTGATCCATTACGGCTATTTTCATCCACCTGGGTCGAAAGTTGTCGAATTTAACAGCAGAAATTGATTCCATACAAAGATTTACTATTTAAAACTAAATATTGTACTCTACGACCTCATTAGGCTAAACCATTGCACCTAGCTTCCCAATTTATGGAAAATTTGAATATCTAAAGCATATTACGGGTCTAAACTGATCCATTACGGCTATTTTCATCCACCTGGGTCGAAAGTTGTCGAATTTAACAACAGAAATTGATTCCATACAAAGATTTACTATATAAAACTAAATATTGTACTCTACGACCTCATTAGGCTAAACCATTGCACCTAGCTTCCCAATTTATGGAAAATTTGAATATCTAAAGCATATTACGGGTCTAAACTGATCCATTACGGCTATTTTATCCACCTGGGTCGAAAGTTGTCGAATTTAACAGCAGAAATTGATTCCATACAAAGATTTACTATTTAAAACTATATATTGTACTCTACGACCTCATTAGGCTAAACCATTGCACCTAGCTTCCCAATTTATGGAAAATTTGAATATCTAAAGCATATTACGGGTCTAAACTGATCCATTACGGCTATTTTCATCCATCTGGGTCGAAAGTTGTCGAATTTAACAGCAGAAATTGATTCCATACAAAGATTTACTATATAAAACTAAATATTGTACTCTACGACCTCATTAGGCTAAACCATTGCACCTAGCTTCCCAATTTATGGAAAATTTGAATATCTAAAGCATATTACGGGTCTAAACTGATCCATTACGGCTATTTTCATCCACCTGGGTCGAAAGTTGTCGAATTTAACAGCAGAAATTGACTCCATACAAAGATTTACTATTTAAAACTTTATATTGCACCTAGCTTCCCAATTTATGAAAAATTTGAATATCTAAAGCATATTACGGGTCTAAACTGATCCATTACGGCTATTTTCAACCACCTGGGTCGAAAGTTGTCGAATTTAACAGCAGAAATTGATTCCATACAAAGATTTACTATTTAAAACCAAATATTGTACTCTACGACCTCATTAGGCTAAACCATTGCACCTAGCTTCCCAATTTATGGAAAATTTGAATATCTAAAGCATATTACGGGTCTAAACTGATCCATTACGGCTATTTTCATCCACCTGGGTCGAAAGTTGTCGAATTTAACAGCAGAAATTGACTCCATATAAAGAATTACTATTTAAAACTAAATATTGTACTCTACGACCTCATTAGGCTAAACCATTGCACCTAGCTTCCCAATTTATGGAAAATTTGAATATCTAAAGCATATTACGGGTCTAAACTGATCCATTACGGCTATTTTCATCCATCTGGGTCGAAAGTTGTCGAATTTAACAGCAGAAATTGATTCCATACAAAGATTTACTATTTAAAACTAAATATTGTACTCTACGACCTCATCAGGCTAAACCATTGCACCTAGCTTCCCAATTTATGGAAAATTTGAATATCTAAAGCATATTACGGGTCTAAACTGATCCATTACGGCTATTTTCATCCACCTGGGTCGAAAGTTGTCGAATTTAACAGCAGAAATTGATTCCATACAAAGATTAACTATTTAAAACTAAATATTGTACTCTACGACCTCATTCGGCTAAACCATTGCACCTAGCTTCCCAATTTATGGAAAATTTGAATATCTAAAGCATATTACGGGTCTAAACTGATCCATTACGGCTATTTTCATCCACCTAGGTCGAAAGTTGTCGAATTTAACAGCAGAAATTGATTCCATACAAAGATTTACTATTTAAAACTAAATATTGTACTCTACGACCTCATTAGGCTAAACCATTGCACCTAGCTTCCCAATTTCTGGAAAATTTGAATATCTAAAGCATATTACGGGTCTAAACTGATCCATTACGGCTATTTTCATCCACCTGGGTCGAAAGTTGTCGAATTTAACAGCAGAAATTGATTCCATACAAAGATTTACTATTTAAAACTATATATTGTACTCTACGACCTCATTAGGCTAAACCATTGCACCTAGCTTCCCAATTTATGGAAAATTTGAATATCTAAAGCATATTACGGGTCTAAACTGATCCATTACGGCTATTTTCATCCACCGGTCCAAAGTTATTGAATTTAACGGGTGAAATTGATCCCATCCAAAGATTTAATATTTAAAAACTGAATATTGTACTCTATGATCTCATTACGCTAAACCATTGCACCTAGCTTCCCAATTTATGGAAAATTTGAATATCAAAAGCATATTACGGGTCTAAACTGATCCATTACGGCTATTTTCATCCACCTGGGTCGAAAGCTGTCGAATTTAACTGCAGAAATTGACTCCATACAAAGAATTACTATTTAAACCATATATTGTACTCTACAACTCATTAAGTCATACCATTGCACCTAGCTTCCCAATTTATGGAAAACCTGAATATCTTAAGCATATTACGGGTCTAAACTGATCTATTTCCGCTATTTTCATCCACCTGGGTAGAAAGTTGTCGAATTTAACAGCAGAAATTGATTCCATACAAAGATTAACTATTTAAATAAATATTGTACTCTACGACCTCATTAAGCTAAACCATTGTGACCTAGCTTTCCCACTTTGTGGAAAATTTGAATATCTAAAGCATATTACGGGTCTAAACTGATCCATTACGGCTATTTTCATCCACCTGGGCCATTGTTGTCGAAAGAACAGCAGAAATTGATTCCATACAAAGATTTGGCTTACTATTTAAAATCAAATATTGTACTACGACCTCATTAGGCTAAACCATTGCACCTAGCTTCCCAATTCTGGAATATTTGAATATCTAAGGCATATTACGGGTCTAAACTGGATCTATTACGGCTATTTTCATCCACCTGGGTCGAAAGTTGTCGACTAACAGCAGAAATTGATTCCATACAAAGATTTACTATTTAAAACTAAATATTGTACTCTTACGACCTCATTAGGCTAAACCATTGCACCTAGCTTCCCAATTTAAAGAAAATTTGAATATCTAAAGCATATTACGGGTCTAAACTGATCCATTACGGCTATTTTCATCCACCTGGGTCGAAAGTTGTCGAATAACAGCAGAAATTTATTCCATAAAAGATTAACTATTTAAAACCAAATATTGTACTCACGACCTCATTAAGCTAAACCATTGCAATCATAGCTTCCCACTTTGTAAAAAAATTTGAATATCTAAAGCATATTACGGGTCTAAATGATCTTATTACTGCTATTTTCATCCAATCGGGTCGAAAGTTGTCGAATTTAACAGCAGAAATTGATTCCATACAAAGATTAACTATTTAAACCAAATATTGTACCTCCTACGACCTCATTAGCTAAACCATTGCACCTAGCTTCCCAATTTGTGGAAAATTTGAATATCTAAAGCATATTACGGGTCTAAACTGATCTATTACGGTTATTTTCATCCACCTGGGTCGAAAGTTGTCAAAGTTAACAGCAGAGATTGACTCCATACAAAGATTTACCATTTTAAACCAAATACGTACTCTACGACCTCATTGGGCTAAACCATTGCACCTAGCTTCCCAATTTGTGGAAAATTTGAATATCTAAAGCATATTACGGGTCTAAACTGATCTATTACGGCTATTTTCATCCACCTGGGTCGAAAGTTGTCGAATTTAACAGCAAAAATTGATTCCATACAAAGATTTACTATTTAAAACTAAATATTGTACTCTACGACCTCATTAGGCTAAACCATTGCACCTAGCTTCCCAATTTGTGGAAAATTTGAATATCTAAAGCATATTACGGGTCTAAACTGATCCACATGCTATTTTCATCCACCCAGTCGAAAGTTGTCGAATTTAACAGCAGAAATTGATTCCATACAAAGATTAACTATTTAAAACCAAATATTGTACTCTACGACCTCATTAAGCTAAACCACGGCTGCACCTAGCTTCCCACTTTTGTAAAATTTGAATATCTAAAGCAT
>JAEIGQ010000457.1:0-66764 GCA_018904275.1 Lordiphosa clarofinis
CACAAATTGGGAAGCTAGGTGCAATGGTTTAGCCTAATGAGGTCGTAGAGTACAATATTTAGTTTAAATGGTAAATCTTTTGTATGGAGTCAATCTCTGCTGTTAACTTCGACAACTTTCGACCCAGGTGATGAAAATAGCCGTAATAGATCAGTTTAGACCCGTAATGCTTTAGATATTCAAATTTTAAACAAATTGGGAAGTTAGGTGCAATGGTTTATCCTAATGAGGTCGTTGAGTACAATATTAGGCTTTTAAATAGTAAATCTTTGTATGGAATCAATTTCTGCTGTTAAATTCAACAACTTTCGACCCAGGTGGATGAAAATAGTCAGTAATAGATCAGTTTAGACCCGTAATATGCTTTTAGATATTCAAATTTTTCACAAAGGGAAGCTAGGTGCAATGGTTTAGCCTAATGAGGTCGTAGAGTACAATATTTAGTTTTAAATAGTTAATCTTGTATGGAATCACTTCCCTGTTACATTCGACAACTTTCGACCCAGTGGATGAAAATAGCCAAATAGATCAGTTTAGACCCGTAATATGCTTTAGATATTCAAATTTTTCCACAAATTGGGAAGCTAGTGCAATGGTTTAGCTTAATGAGGTCGTAGAGTACAATATTTAGTTTTAAATAGTTAATCTTTGTATGGAATCAATTTCTGCTCTTAAATTCGACAACTTTCGACCCAGGTGGATGAAAATAGCCGTAATGGATCAGTTTTCTCTGCAATATTTTTTTAGATATTTTCAAATTTTCCACAAATTGGGAAGCTAGGTGCAATGGTTTAGCCTAATGAGGTCGTAGAGCGCCAATATTTAGTTTTAAATAGTAAATCTTTGTATGGAATCAATTTCTGCTGTTAAATTCGACAACTTTCGACCCAGGTGGATGAAAATAGCCGTAATAGATCATCAGTTTAGACCCGTAATATGCTTTAGATATTCAAATTTTCCACAAAGTGGGAAGCTAGGTGCAATGGTTTAGCCTAATGAGGTCGTATTACAATATTTAGTTTTAAATAGTAAATCTTTGTATGGAATCAATTTCTGCTGTTAAATTCGACAACTTTCGACCCAGGTGGATGAAAATAGCCGTAATAGATCAGTTTAGACCCGTAATATGCTTTAGATATTCAAATTTTCCACAAAGGGGGAAGCTAGGTGCAATGGTTTAGCTTAATGAGGTCGTAGAGTACAATATTTAGTTTTAAATAGTTAATCTTTGTATGGAATCATTTTGCTGTTAAATTCGACAACTTTCGACCCAGGTGGATGAAAATAGCCGTAATAGATCAGTTTAGACCCGTAATATGCTTTAGATATTCAAATTTTCCACAAAGAGGGAAGCTAGGTGCAATGGTTTAGCTTAATGAGGTCGTAGAGTACAATATTTAGTTTTAAATAGTTAATCTTTGTTTGAAATCAATTTCTGCTGTTAAATTCGACAACTTTCGACCCAGGTGGATGAAAATAGCCGTAATAGATCAGTTGAGACCCGTAATATGCTTTAGATATTCAAATTTTCCACAAAGTGGGAAGCTAGGTGCAATGGTTTAGCTTAATGAGGTCGTAGAGTACAATATTTAGTTTTAAATAGTTAATCTTTGTATGGAATCGATTTCTGCTGTTAAATTCGACAACTTTCGACCCAGGTGGATGAAAATAGCCGTAATGGATCAGTTTAGACCCGTAATATGCTTTAGATATTCAAATTTTCCACAAAGTGGGAAGTTAGGTGCAATGGTTTAGCTTAATGAGGTCGTAGAGTACAATATTTAGTTTTAAATAGTAAATCTTTGTATGGAATCAATTTCTGCTGTTAAATTCGACAACTTTCGACCCAGGTGGATGAAAATAGCCGTAATAGATCAGTTTAGACCCGTAATATGCTTTAGATATTCAAATTTTCCACAAATTGGGAAGCTAGGGTGCAATGTTATTTAGCCTAATGAGGTCGTTGAGTACAATATTTAGTTTACAATGGTAAATCTTTGTATGGAGTCAATCTCTGCTGTTAACTTCGACAACTTTCGACCCAGGTGGATGAAAATAGCCGTAATAGATCAGTTTAGACCCGTAATATGCTTCTTTTTAGATATTCAAATTTTCCACAAATTGGGAAGCCAGGTGCAATGGTTTATCCTCTATCAGAGGTCGTAGAGTACAATATTTAGTTTTAAATAGTAAATCTTTGTATGGAATCAATTTCTGCTGTTAAATTCGACAACTTTCGACCCAGGTGGATGAAAATATCCGTAATAGATCAGTTTAGACCCGTAATATTCTTTAGATATTCAAATTTTCCACAAAGTGGGAAGCTAGGTGCAATGGTTTAGCTTAATGAGGTCGTAGAGTACAATATTTAGTTTTAAATAGTTAATCTTTGTATGGAATCAATTTCTGCTGTTAAATTCGACAACTTTCGACCCAGGTGGATGAAAATAGCCGTAATAGATCAGTTTAGACCCGCAATATGCTTTAGATATTCAAATTTTCCACAAAGTGGGAAGCTAGGTGCAATGGTTTAGCCTAATGAGGTCGTAGAGTACAATATTTAGTTTTAAATAGTTAAATCTTTTGTATGGAATCAATTTCTTGCTGTTAACTTCGACAATTTTCGACACAGGTGGATGAAAATAGCCGTAATGGACTGCCAATTTTTTCCGTAATATGCTTTTTTAGATATTCAAATTCTTTTCCACAAATTGGGAAGCTAGGTGCTATGGTTTAGCTTAATGAGGTCGTAGAGTACAATATTTAGTTTTAAATAGTTAATCTTTGTATGGAATCAATTTCTGCTGTTAACTTCGAAAACTTTGGACCCAGGTGGATGAAAATAGCCGTAATGGATCAGTTTAGACCCGTAATATGCTTTAGATATTCAAATTTTCCAACAAAAGGGGGGAAGCTAGGTGCAATGGTTTAGCTTAATGAGGTCGTAGAGTACAATATTTAGTTTTAAATAGTTAATCTTTGTATGGAATCAATTTCTGCCGTTAACTTCGAAAACTTTCGACCCAGGTGGATGAAAATAGCCGTAATGGATCAGTTTAAACCCGTAATATGCTTTATATATTCAAATTTTCCACAAATTGGGATGCTAGGTGCAATGGTTTAGCCTAATGAGGTCGTAGAGTACAATATTTAGTTTTAAATAGTAAATCTTTGTATGGAATCAATTTCTGCTGTTAAATTCAACAACTTTCGACCCAGGTGGATGAAAATAGCCGTAAAAGATCAGTTTAGACCCGTAGTATGCTTTAGATATTCAAATTCCACAAATTGGGAAGCTAGGTGCAATGGTTTAGCCCAATGAGGTCGTAGAGTACAATATTTAGTTTTAAATAGTTAATCTTTGTATGGAATCAATTTCTGCTAGTTAACTTCGACAACTTTCGACCCAGGTGGATGAAAATAGCCGTAATAGATCAGTTTAGACCCGTAATATGCTTTAGATATTCAAATTTTCCACAAATTGGGAAGCTAGGTGCAATGGTTTAGCCTAATGAGGTCGTTGAGTACAATATTTAGTTTACACAGTAAATCTTTTGTATGGAGTCAATCTCTCGTTGTTAACTTCGACAACTTTCGACCCAGGTGGATGAAAATAGCCGTAATAGATCAGTTTAGACCCGAAATATGCTTTAGATATTCAAATTTTCCACAAATTGGGAAGCCAGGTGCAAAGGTTTATCCTAATGAGGTCGTAGAGTACAATATTTAGTTTTAAATAGTAAATCTTTGTATGGAATCAATTTCTGCTGTTAAATTCAACAACTTTCGACCCAGGTGGATGAAAATAGCCGTAATAGATCAGTTTAGACCCGTAATATTCTTTAGATATTCAAATTTTCCACAAAGTGGGAAGCTAGGTGCAATGGTTTAGCTTAATGAGGTCGTAGAGTACAATATTTAGTTTTAAATAGTTAATCTTTGTATGGAATCAATTTCGCTGTTAAATTCGACAACTTTCGACCCAGGTGGATGAAAATAGCCGTAATGGATCAGTTTAGACCCGTAATATGCTTTAGATATTCAAATTTTCCACAAATTGGGAAGCTAGGTGCAATGGTTTAGCCTAATGAGGTCGTAGAGTACAATATTTAGTTTTAAATAGTAAATCTTTGTATGGAATCAATTTCTGTTGTTAACTTCGACAACTTTCGACCCAGGTGGATGAAAATAGCCGTAATGGATCAGTTTAGACCCGTAATATGCTTTAGATATTCAAATTTTCCACAAATTGGGAAGCTAGGTGCAATGGTTTAGCCTAATGAGGTCGTAGAGTACAATATTTAGTTTTAAATAGTAAATCTTTGTATGGAATCAGTTTCTGCTGTTAACTTCGACAACTTTCGACCCAGGTGGATGAAAATAGCCGTAATGGAGCAGTTTAAACCCGTAATATGCTTTAGATATTCAAATTTTCCACAAATTGGGATGCTAGGTGCAATGGTTTAGCCTAATGAGGTCGTAGAGTACAATATTTAGTTTTAAATAGTAAATCTTTGTATGGAATCAATTTCTGTTGTTAAATTCAACAACTTTCGACCCAGGTGGATGAAAATTGCCGTAATAGATCAGTTTAGACCCGTAATATGCTTTAGATATTCAAATTTTCCATAAATTGGGAAGCTAGGTGCAATGGTTTAGCCCAATGAGGTCGTAGAGTACAATATTTAGTTTTAAATAGTAAATCTTTGTATGTAATCAATTTCTGCTGTTAACTTCGACAACTTTCGACCCAGGTGGATGAAAATAGCCGTAATGGATCAGTTAAGACCCGTAATATGCTTTAGATATTCAAATTTTCCATAAATATGGGAAGCTAGGTGCAATGGTTTAGCCCAATGAGGTCGTAGAGTACAATATTTAGTTTTAAATAGTAAATCTTTGTATGGAATCAATTTCTGCTGTTAAATTCGACAACTTTCGACCCAGGTGGATGAAAATAGCCGTAATAGATCAGTTTAGACCCGTAATATGCTTTAGATATTCAAATTTTCCACAAATTGGGATGCTAGGTGCAATGGTTTAGCCTAATGAGGTCGTAGAGTACAATATTTAGTTTTAAATAGTAAATCTTTGTATGGAATCAATTTCTGCTGTTGAATTCGACAACTTTCGACCCAGGTGGATGAAAATAGCCGTAATAGATCAGTTTAGACCCGTAATATGCTTTAGATATTCAAATTTTCCACAAATTGGGAAGCTAGGTGCAATGGTTTAGCCTAATGATGTCGTAGAGTACAATATTTAGTTTTAAATAGTAAATCTTTGTATGGAATCAATTTCTGCTGTTAACTTCGACAACTTTCGACCCAGGTGGATGAAAATAGCCGTAATGGATCAGTTTAGACCCGTAATATGCTTTAGAGATTCAAATTTTCCACAAAGTGGGAAGCTAGGTGCAATGGTTTAGCTTAATGAGGTCGTAGAGTACAATATTTAGTTTTAAATAGTAAATCTTTGTATGGAATCAATTTCTGCTGTTAAATTCGACAACTTTCGACCCAGGTGGATGAAAATAGCCGTAATGGATCAGTTTAAACCCGTAATATGCTTTATATATTCAAATTTTCCACAAATTGGGATGCTAGGTGCAATGGTTTAGCCTAATGAGGTCGTAGAGTACAATATTTAGTTTTAAATAGTAAATCTTTGTATGGAATCAATTTCTGCTGTTAAATTCGACAACTTTCGACCCAGGTGGATGAAAATAGCCGTAATAGATCAGTTTAGACCCGTAATATGCTTTAGATATTCAAATTTTCCACAAAGTGGGAAGCTAGGTTGGTTTAGCTTAATGAGGTCGTAGAGTACAATATTTAGTTTTAAATAGTTAATCTTTGTATGGAATCAATTTCTGCTGTTAAATTCGACAACTTTCGACCCAGGTGGATGAAAATAGCCGTAATGGATCAGTTTAGACCCGTAATATGCTTTAGATATTCAAATTTTCCACAAATTGGGAAGCTAGGTGCAATGGTTTAGCCTAATGAGGTCGTAGAGTACAATATTTAGTTTTAAATAGTAAATCTTTGTATGGAATCAATTTCTGTTGTTAACTTCGACAACTTTCGACCCAGGTGGATGAAAATAGCCGTAATGGATCAGGTTAGACCCGTAATATGCTTTAGATATTCAAATTTTCCACAAATTGGGAAGCTAGGTGCAATGGTTTAGCCTAATGAGGTCGTAGAGTACAATATTTAGTTTTAAATAGTAAATCTTTGTATGGAATCAATTTCTGTTGTTAACTTCGACAACTTTCGACCCAGGTGGATGAAAATAGCCGTAATGGATCAGTTTAAACCCGTAATATGCTTTATATATTCAAATTTTCCACAAATTGGGATGCTAGGTGCAATGGTTTAGCCTAATGAGGTCGTAGAGTACAATATTTAGTTTAAAATGGTAAATCTTTGTATGGATTCAATTTCTGCTGTTAAATTCGACAACTTTCGACCCACGTGGATGAAAATAGCCGTAATGGATCAGTTTAGACCCGTAATATGCTTAAGATATTCGAATTTTCCATAAATTGGGAAGCTAGGTGCAATGGTTTAGCCCAATGAGGTCGTAGAGTACAATATTTAGTTTTAAATAGTAAATCTTTGTATGTAATCAATTTCTGCTGTTAACTTCGACAACTTTCGACCCAGGTGGATGAAAATAGCCGTAATGGATCAGTTAAGACCCGTAATATGCTTTAGAAATTCAAATTTTCCATAAATATTTAGTTTTAAATAGTAAATCTTTGTATGGAATCAATTTCTGCTGTTAAATTCGACAACTTTCGACCCAGGTGGATGAAAATAGCCGTAATAGATCAGTTTAGACCCGTTGGGAAGCTAGGTGCAATGGTTTAGCCTAATGATGTCGTAGAGTACAATATTTAGTTTTAAATAGTAAATCTTTGTATGGAATCAATTTCTGCTGTTAACTTCGACAACTTTCGACACAAGTGGATGAAAATAGCCGTAATGGATCAGTTTAGACCCGTAATATGCTTTAGATATTCAAATTTTCCACAAAGTGGGAAGCTAGGTGCAATGGTTTAGCTTAATGAGGTCGTAGAGTACAATATTTAGTTTTAAATAGTAAATCTTTGTATGGAATCAATTTCTGCTGTTAACTTCGACAACTTTCGACACAAGTGGATGAAAATAGCCGTAATGGATCAGTTTAGACCCGTAATATGCTTTAGATATTCAAATTTTCCACAAAGTGGGAAGCTAGGTGCAATGGTTTAGCTTAATGAGGTCGTAGAGTACAATATTTAGTTTTAAATAGTAAATCTTTGTATGGAATCAATTTCTGCTGTTAACTTCGACAACTTTCGACCCAGGTGGATGAAAATAGCCGTAATGGATCAGTTTAAACCCGTAATATGCTTTATTTATTCAAATTTTCCACAAATTGGGATGCTAGGTGCAATGGTTTAGCCTAATGAGGTCGTAGAGTACAATATTTAGTTTTAAATAGTAAATCTTTGTATGGAATCAATTTATGCTGTTAAATTCGACAACTTTCGACCCAGGTGGATGAAAATAGCCGTAATAGATCAGTTTAGACCCGTAATATGCTTTAGATATTCAAATTTTCCACAAAGTGGGAAGCTAGGTGGTTTAGCTTAATGAGGTCGTAGAGTACAATATTTAGTTTTAAATAGTTAATCTTTGTATGGAATCAATTTCTGCTGTTAAATTCGACAACTTTCGACCCAGGTGGATGAAAATAGCCGTAATAGATCAGTTTAGACCCGTAATATGCTTTAGATATTCAAATTTTCCATAAATATGGGAAGCTAGGTGCAATGGTTTAGCCCAATGAGGTCGTAGAGTACAATATTTAGTTTTAAATAGTAAATCTTTGTATGGAATCAATTTCTGCTGTTAAATTCGACAACTTTCGACCCAGGTGGATGAAAATAGCCGTAATAGATCAGTTTAGACCCGTTGGGAAGCTAGGTGCAATGGTTTAGCCTAATGATGTCGTAGAGTACAATATTTAGTTTTAAATAGTAAATCTTTGTATGGAATCAATTTCTGCTGTTAACTTCGACAACTTTCGACACAAGTGGATGAAAATAGCCGTAATGGATCAGTTTAGACCCGTAATATGCTTTAGATATTCAAATTTTCCACAAAGTGGGAAGCTAGGTGCAATGGTTTAGCTTAATGAGGTCGTAGAGTACAATATTTAGTTTTAAATAGTAAATCTTTGTATGGAATCAATTTCTGCTGTTAACTTCGACAACTTTCGACCCAGGTGGATGAAAATAGCCGTAATGGATCAGTTTAAACCCGTAATATGCTTTATTTATTCAAATTTTCCACAAATTGGGATGCTAGGTGCAATGGTTTAGCCTAATGAGGTCGTAGAGTACAATATTTAGTTTTAAATAGTAAATCTTTGTATGGAATCAATTTATGCTGTTAAATTCGACAACTTTCGACCCAGGTGGATGAAAATAGCCGTAATAGATCAGTTTAGACCCGTAATATGCTTTAGATATTCAAATTTTCCACAAAGTGGGAAGCTAGGTGGTTTAGCTTAATGAGGTCGTAGAGTACAATATTTAGTTTTAAATAGTTAATCTTTGTATGGAATCAATTTCTGCTGTTAAATTCGACAACTTTCGACCCAGGTGGATGAAAATAGCCGTAATAGATCAGTTTAGACCCGTAATATGCTTTAGATATTCAAATTTTCCACAAATTGGGAAGCTAGGTGCAATGGTTTAGCCTAATGAGGTCGTAGAGTACAATATTTAGTTTTAAATAGTAAATCTTTGTATGGAATCAATTTCTGCTGTTAACTTCGACAACTTTCGACCCAGGTGGATGAAAATAGCCGTAATGGATCAGTTTAGACCCGTAATATGCTTTAGATATTCAAATTTTCCACAAATTGGGAAGCTAGGTGCAATGGTTTAGCCTAATGAGGTCGTAGAGTACAATATTTAGTTTTAAATAGTAAATCTTTGTATGGAATCAATTTCTGCTGTTAACTTCGACAACTTTCGACCCAGGTGGATGAAAATAGCCGTAATGGATCAGTTTAGACCCGTAATATGCTTTAGATATTCAAATTTTCCACAAATTGGGAAGCTAGGTGCAATGGTTTAGCTTAATGAGGTCGTAGAGTACAATATTTAGTTTTAAATAGTAAATCTTTGTATGGAATCAATTTCTGCTGTTAACTTCGACAACTTTCGACCCAGGTGGATGAAAATAGCCGTAATGGATCAGTTTAAACCCGTAATATGCTTTATATATTCAAATTTTCCACAAATTGGGATGCTAGGTGCAATGGTTTAGCCCAAAGAGGTCGTAGAGTACAATATTTAGTTTTAAATAGTAAATCTTTGTATGGAATCAATTTCTGCTGTTAAATTCGACAACTTTCGACCCAGGTGGATGAAAATAGCCGTAATGGATCAGTTTAGACCCGTAATATGCTTAAGATATTCGAATTTTCCATAAATTGGGAAGCTAGGTGCAATGGTTTAGCCCAATGAGGTCGTAGAGTACAATATTTAGTTTTAAATAGTAAATCTTTGTATGGAATCAATTTCTGCTGTTAACTTCGACAACTTTCGACCCAGGTGGATGAAAATAGCCGTAATGGATCAGTTAAGACCCGTAATATGCTTTAGATATTCAAATTTTCCATAAATATGGGAAGCTAGGTGCAATGGTTTAGCCCAATGAGGTCGTAGAGTACAATATTTAGTTTTAAATAGTAAATCTTTGTATGGAATCAATTTCTGCTGTTAAATTCGACAACTTTCGACCCAGGTGGATGAAAATAGCCGTAATAGATCAGTTTAGACCCGTAATATGCTTTAGATATTCAAATTTTCCACAAATTGGGAAGCTAGGTGCAATGGTTTAGCCTAATGATGTCGTAGAGTACAATATTTAGTTTTAAATAGTAAATCTTTGTATGGAATCAATTTCTGCTGTTAACTTCGACAACTTTCGACACAGGTGGATGAAAATAGCCGTAATGGATCAGTTTAGACCCGTAATATGCTTTAGATATTCAAATTTTCCACAAAGTGGGAAGCTAGGTGCAATGGTTTAGCTTAATGAGGTCGTAGAGTACAATATTTAGTTTTAAATAGTAAATCTTTGTATGGAATCAATTTCTGCTGTTAACTTCGACAACTTTCGACCCAGGTGGATGAAAATAGCCGTAATGGATCAGTTTAGACCCGTAATATGCTTTATATATTCAAATTTTCCACAAATTGGGATGCTAGGTGCAATGGTTTAGCCTAATGAGGTCGTAGAGTACAATATTTAGTTTTAAATAGTAAATCTTTGTATGGAATCAATTTCTGCTGTTAAATTCGACAACTTTCGACCCAGGTGGATGAAAATAGCCGTAATAGATCAGTTTAGACCCGTAATATGCTTTAGATATTCAAATTTTCCACAAATTGGGAAGCTAGGTGCAATGGTTTAGCCTAATGAGGTCGTAGAGTACAATATTTAGTTTTAAATAGTAAATCTTTGTATGGAATCAATTTCTGCTGTTAACTTCGACAACTTTCGACACAGGTGGATGAAAATAGCCGTAATGGATCAGTTTAGACCCGTAATATGCTTTAGATATTCAAATTTTCCACAAAGTGGGAAGCTAGGTACAATGGTTTAGCTTAATGAGGTCGTAGAGTACAATATTAAGTTTTAAATAGTAAATCTTTGTATGGAATCAATTTCTGCTGTTAAATTCGACAACTTTCGACCCAGGTGGATGAAAATAGCCGTAATAGATCAGTTTAGACCCGTAATATGCTTTAGATATTCAAATTTTCCATAAATTGGGAAGCTAGGTGCAATGGTTTAGCCCAATGAGGTCGTAGAGTACAATATTTAGTTTAAAATGGTAAATCTTTGTATGGAGTCAATCTCTGCTGTTAACTTCGACAACTTTCGACCCAGGTGGATGAAAATAGCCGTAATGGATCAGTTTAAACCCGTAATATGCTTTAGATATTCAAATTTTCCACAAATTGGGATGCTAGGTGCAATGGTTTAGCCTAATGAGGTCGTAGAGTACAATATTTAGTTTTAAATAGTTAATCTTTGTATGGAATCAATTTCTGCTGTTACATTCGACAACTTTCGACCCAGGTGGATGAAAATAGCCGTAATAGATCAGTTTAGACCCGTAATATGCTTTAGATATTCAAATTTTCCATAAATTGGGAAGCTAGGTGCAATGGTTTAGCCCAATGAGGTCGTAGAGTACAATATTTAGTTTTAAATAGTAAATCTTTGTATGTAATCAATTTCTGCTGTTAACTTCGACAACTTTCGACCCAGGTGGATGAAAATAGCCGTAATGGATCAGTTAAGACCCGTAATATGCTTTAGATATTCAAATTTTCCATAAATTGGGAAGCTAGGTGCAATGGTTTAGCCCAATGAGGTCGTAGAGTACAATATTTAGTTTAAAATGGTAAATCTTTGTATGGAGTCAATCTCTGCTGTTAACTTCGACAACTTTCGACCCAGGTGGATGAAAATAGCCGTAATGGATCAGTTTAAACCCGTAATATGCTTTAGATATTCAAATTTTCCACAAATTGGGATGCTAGGTGCAATGGTTTAGCCTAATGAGGTCGTAGAGTACAATATTTAGTTTTAAATAGTTAATCTTTGTATGGAATCAATTTCTGCTGTTACATTCGACAACTTTCGACCCAGGTGGATGAAAATAGCCGTAATAGATCAGTTTAGACCCGTAATATGCTTTAGATATTCAAATTTTCCATAAATTGGGAAGCTAGGTGCAATGGTTTAGCCCAATGAGGTCGTAGAGTACAATATTTAGTTTAAAATGGTAAATCTTTGTATGGAGTCAATCTCTGCTGTTAACTTCGACAACTTTCGACCCAGGTGGATGAAAATAGCCGTAATGGATCAGTTTAAACCCGTAATATGCTTTAGATATTCAAATTTTCCACAAATTGGGATGCTAGGTGCAATGGTTTAGCCTAATGAGGTCGTAGAGTACAATATTTAGTTTTAAATAGTTAATCTTTGTATGGAATCAATTTCTGCTGTTACATTCGACAACTTTCGACCCAGGTGGATGAAAATAGCCGTAATAGATCAGTTTAGACCCGTAATATGCTTTAGATATTCAAATTTTCCACAAATTGGGAAGCTAGGTGCAATGGTTTAGCCTAATGAGGTCGTAGAGTACAATATTTAGTTTTAAATAGTAAATCTTTGTATGGAATCAATTTCTGCTGTTAACTTCGACAACTTTCGACCCAGGTGGATGAAAATAGCCGTAATGGATCAGTTTAGACCCGTAATATGCTTTAGATATTCAAATTTTCCACAAATTGGGAAGCTAGGTGCAATGGTTTAGCCTAATGATGTCGTAGAGTACAATATTTAGTTTTAAATAGTAAATCTTTGTATGGAATCAATTTCTGCTGTTAACTTCGACAACTTTCGACCCAGGTGGATGAAAATAGCCGTAATAGATCAGTTTAGACCCGTAATATGCTTTAGATATTCAAATTTTCCATAAATTGGGAAGCTAGGTGCAATGGTTTAGCCCAATGAGGTCGTAGAGTACAATATTTAGTTTAAAATGGTAAATCTTTGTATGGAATCAATTTCTGCTGTTAACTTCGACAACTTTCGACCCAGGTGGATGAAAATAGCCGTAATGGATCAGTTTAAACCCGTAATATGCTTTAGATATTCAAATTTTCCACAAATTGGGAAGCTAGGTGCAATGGTTTAGCCTAATGAGGTCGTAGAGTACAATATTTAGTTTTAAATAGTAAATCTTTGTATGGAATCAATTTCTGCTGTTACATTCGACAACTTTCGACCCAGGTGGATGAAAATAGCCGTAATAGATCAGTTTAGACCCGTAATATGCTTTAGATATTCAAATTTTCCATAAATTGGGAAGCTAGGTGCAATGGTTTAGCCCAATGAGGTCGTAGAGTACAATATTTAGTTTAAAATGGTAAATCTTTGTATGGAGTCAATCTCTGCTGTTAACTTCGACAACTTTCGACCCAGGTGGATGAAAATAGCCGTAATGGATCAGTTTAAACCCGTAATATGCTTTAGATATTCAAATTTTCCACAAATTGGGATGCTAGGTGCAATGGTTTAGCCTAATGAGGTCGTAGAGTACAATATTTAGTTTTAAATAGTTAATCTTTGTATGGAATCAATTTCTGCTGTTACATTCGACAACTTTCGACCCAGGTGGATGAAAATAGCCGTAATGGATCAGTTTAGACCCGTAATATGCTTTAGATATTCAAATTTTCCATAAATTGGGAAGCTAGGTGCAATGGTTTAGCCCAATGAGGTCGTAGAGTACAATATTTAGTTTAAAATGGTAAATCTTTGTATGGAATCAATTTCTGCTGTTAACTTCGACAACTTTCGACCCAGGTGGATGAAAATAGCCGTAATGGATCAGTTTAAACCCGTAATATGCTTTAGATATTCAAATTTTCCACAAATTGGGAAGCTAGGTGCAATGGTTTAGCCTAATGAGGTCGTAGAGTACAATATTTAGTTTTAAATAGTAAATCTTTGTATGGAATCAATTTCTGCTGTTAACTTCGACAACTTTCGACCCAGGTGGATGAAAATAGCCGTAATGGATCAGTTTAAACCCGTAATATGCTTTATATATTCAAATTTTCCACAAATTGGGATGCTAGGTGCAATGGTTTAGACTAATGAGGTCGTAGAGTACAATATTTAGTTTTAAATAGTAAATCTTTGTATGGAATTAATTTCTGCTGTTAAATTCAACAACTTTCGACCCAGGTGGATGAAAATTGCCGTAATAGATCAGTTTAGACCCGTAGTATGCTTAAGATATTCAAATTTTCCATAAATTGGGAAGCTAGGTGCAATGGTTTAGCCCAATGAGGTCGTAGAGTACAATATTTAGTTTTAAATAGTAAATCTTTGTATGTAATCAATTTCTGCTGTTAACTTCGACAACTTTCGACCCAGGTGGATGAAAATAGCCGTAATGGATCAGTTAAGACCCGTAATATGCTTTAGATATTCAAATTTTCCATAAATATGGGAAGCTAGGTGCAATGGTTTAGCCCAATGAGGTCGTAGAGTACAATATTTAGTTTTAAATAGTAAATCTTTGTATGGAATCAATTTCTGCTGTTAAATTCGACAACTTTCGACCCAGGTGGATGAAAATAGCCGTAATAGATCAGTTTAGACCCGTAATATGCTTTAGATATTCAAATTTTCCACAAATTGGGAAGCTAGGTGCAATGGTTTAGCCTAATGATGTCGTAGAGTACAATATTTAGTTTTAAATAGTAAATCTTTGTATGGAATCAATTTCTGCTGTTAACTTCGACAACTTTCGACACAGGTGGATGAAAATAGCCGTAATGGATCAGTTTAGACCCGTAATATGCTTTAGATATTCAAATTTTCCACAAAGTGGGAAGCTAGGTGCAATGGTTTAGCTTAATGAGGTCGTAGAGTACAATATTTAGTTTTAAATAGTAAATCTTTGTATGGAATCAATTTCTGCTGTTAAATTCGACAACTTTCGACCCAGGTGGATGAAAATAGCCGTAATGGATCAGTTTAAACCCGTAATATGCTTTATTTATTCAAATTTTCCACAAAGTGGGAAGCTAGGTGCAATGGTTTAGCCTAATGAGGTCGTAGAGTACAATATTTAGTTTTAAATAGTAAATCTTTGTATGGAATCAATTTCTGCTGTTAAATTCGACAACTTTCGACCCAGGTGGATGAAAATAGCCGTAATAGATCAGTTTAGACCCGTAATATGCTTTAGATATTCAAATTTTCCACAAAGTGGGAAGCTAGGTGCAATGGTTTAGCTTAATGAGGTCGTAGAGTACAATATTTAGTTTTAAATAGTTAATCTTTGTATGGAATCAATTTCTGCTGTTAAATTCGACAACTTTCGACCCAGGTGGATGAAAATAGCCGTAATGGATCAGTTTAGACCCGTAATATGCTTTAGATATTCAAATTTTCCACAAATTGGGAAGCTAGGTGCAATGGTTTAGCCTAATGAGGTCGTAGAGTACAATATTTAGTTTTAAATAGTAAATCTTTGTATGGAATCAATTTCTGCTGTTAACTTCGACAACTTTCGACCCAGGTGGATGAAAATAGCCGTAATGGATCAGTTTAGACCCGTAATATGCTTTAGATATTCAAATTTTCCACAAATTGGGAAGCTAGGAGCAATGGTTTAGCTTAATGAGGTCGTAGAGTACAATATTTAGTTTTAAATAGTTAATCTTTGTATGGAATCAGTTTCTGCTGTTAACTTCGACAACTTTCGACCCACGTGGATGAAAATAGCCGTAATGGATCAGTTTAAACCCGTAATATGCTTTATATATTCAAATTTTCCACAAATTGGGATGCTAGGTGCAATGGTTTAGCCTAATGAGGTCGTAGAGTACAATATTTAGTTTAAAATGGTAAATCTTTGTATGGATTCAATTTCTGCTGTTAAATTCGACAACTTTCGACCCACGTGGATGAAAATAGCCGTAATGGATCAGTTTAGACCCGTAATATGCTTTAGATATTCAAATTTTCCATAAATTGGGAAGCTAGGTGCAATGGTTTAGCCTAATGAGGTCGTAGAGTACAATATTTAGTTTTAAATAGTAAATCTTTGTATGTAATCAATTTCTGCTGTTAACTTCGACAACTTTCGACCCAGGTGGATGAAAATAGCCGTAATGGATCAGTTAAGACCCGTAATATGCTTTAGATATTCAAATTTTCCACAAATATGGGAAGCTAGGTGCAATGGTTTAGCCCAATGAGGTCGTAGAGTACAATATTTAGTTTTAAATAGTAAATCTTTGTATGGAATCAATTTCTGCTGTTAAATTCGACAACTTTCGACCCAGGTGGATGAAAATAGCCGTAATAGATCAGTTTAGACCCGTAATATGCTTTAGATATTCAAATTTTCCACAAATTGGGATGCTAGGTGCAATGGTTTAGCCTAATCAGGTCGTAGAGTACAATATTTAGTTTTAAATAGTAAATCTTTGTATGGAATCAATTTCTGCTGTTGAATTCGACAACTTTCGACCCAGATGGATGAAAATAGCCGTAATAGATCAGTTTAGACCCGTAATATGCTTTAGATATTCAAATTTTCCACAAATTGGGAAGCTAGGTGCAATGGTTTAGCCTAATGATGTCGTAGAGTACAATATTTAGTTTTAAATAGTAAATCTTTGTATGGAATCAATTTCTGCTGTTAACTTTGACAACTTTCGACACAGGTGGATGAAAATAGCCGTAATGGATCAGTTTAGACCCGTAATATGCTTTAGATATTCAAATTTTCCACAAAGTGGGAAGCTAGGTGCAATGGTTTAGCTTAATGAGGTCGTAGAGTACAATATTTAGTTTAAATAGTAAATCTTTGTATGGAATCAATTTCTGCTGTTAACTTCGACAACTTTCGACCCAGGTGGATGAAAATAGCCGTAATGGATCAGTTTAAACCCGTAATATGCTTTATATATTCAAATTTTCCACAAATTGGGATGCTAGGTGCAATGGTTTAGCCTAATGAGGTCGTAGAGTACAATATTTAGTTTTAAATAGTAAATCTTTGTATGGAATCAATTTCTGCTGTTAAATTCGACAACTTTCGACCCAGGTGGATGAAAATAGCCGTAATGGATCAGTTTAGACCCGTAATATGCTTTAGATATTCAAATTTTCCACAAATTGGGAAGCTAGGTGCAATGGTTTAGCCTAATGAGGTCGTAGAGTACAATATTTAGTTTTAAATAGTAAATCTTTGTATGGAATCAATTTCTGCTGTTAACTTCGACAACTTTCGACACAGGTGGATGAAAATAGCCGTAATGGATCAGTTTAGACCCGTAATATGCTTTAGATATTCAAATTTTCCACAAAGTGGGAAGCTAGGTGCAATGGTTTAGCTTAATGAGGTCGTAGAGTACAATATTTAGTTTTAAATAGTTAATCTTTGTATGGAATCAATTTCTGCTGTTAAATTCGACAACTTTCGACCCAGGTGGATGAAAATAGCCGTAATAGATCAGTTTAGACCCGTAATATGCTTTAGATATTCAAATTTTCCATAAATTGGGAAGCTAGGTGCAATGGTTTAGCCTAATGAGGTCGTAGAGTACAATATTTAGTTTTAAATAGTAAATCTTTGTATGGAATCAATCTCTGCTGTTAAATTCGACAACTTTCGACCCAGGTGGATGAAAATAGCCGTAATGGATCAGTTTAGACCCGTAATATGCTTTAGATATTCAAATTTTCCACAAATTGGGAAGCTAGGTGCAATGGTTTAGCCTAATGAGGTCGTAGAGTACAATATTTAGTTTTAAATAGTTAATCTTTGTATGGAATCAATTTCTGCTGTTAACTTCGACAACTTTCGACCCAGGTGGATGAAAATAGCCGTAATGGATCAGTTTAGACCCGTAATATGCTTTAGATATTCAAATTTTCCACAAATTGGGAAGCTAGGTGCAATGGTTTAGCCTAATGAGGTCGTAGAGTACAATATTTAGTTTTAAATAGTAAATCTTTGTATGGAATCAATTTCTGCTGTTAAATTCGACAACTTTCGACCCAGGTGGATGAAAATAGCCGTAATGGATCAGTTTAGACCCGTAATATGCTTTAGATATTCAAATTTTCCACAAATTGGGAAGCTAGGTGCAATGGTTTAGCCTAATGAGGTCGTAGAGTACAATATTTAGTTTTAAATAGTAAATCTTTGTATGGAATCAATTTCTGCTGTTAACTTCGACAACTTTCGACCCAGGTGGATGAAAATAGCCGTAATGGATCAGTTTAGACCCGTAATATGCTTTAGATATTCAAATTTTCCACAAATTGGGAAGCTAGGTGCAATGGTTTAGCCTAATGAGGTCGTAGAGTACAATATTTAGTTTTAAATAGTAAATCTTTGTATGGAATCAATTTCTGCTGTTAACTTCGACAACTTTCGACCCAGGTGGATGAAAATAGCCGTAATGGATCAGTTTAGACCCGTAATATGCTTTAGATATTCAAATTTTCCACAAATTGGGAAGCTAGGTGCAATGGTTTAGCCTAATGAGGTCGTAGAGTACAATATTTAGTTTTAAATAGTAAATCTTTGTATGGAATCAATTTCTGCTGTTAAATTCGACAACTTTCGACCCAGGTGGATGAAAATAGCCGTAATGGATCAGTTTAGACCCGTAATATGCTTTAGATATTCAAATTTTCCACAAATTGGGAAGCTAGGTGCAATGGTTTAGCCCAATGAGGTCGTAGAGTACAATATTTAGTTTTAAATGGTAAATCTTTGTATGGAGTCAATCTCTGCTGTTAAATTCGACAACTTTCGACCCAGGTGGATGAAAATAGCCGTAATGGATCAGTTTAGACCCGTAATATGCTTTAGATATTGAAATTTTCCACAAAGTGGGAAGCTAGGTGCAATGGTTTAGCTTAATGAGGTCGTAGAGTACAATATTTAGTTTTAAATAGTTAATCTTTGTATGGAATCAATTTCTGCTGTTAAATTCGACAACTTTCGACCCAGACGGATGAAAATAGCCGTAATAGATCAGTTTAGACCCGTAAAATGCTTTAGATATTCAAATTTTCCACAAAGTGGGAAGCTAGGTGCAATGGTTTAGCTTAATGAGGTCGTAGAGTACAATATTTAGTTTTAAATAGTTAATCTTTGTATGGAATCAATTTCTGCTGTTAAATTCGACAACTTTCGACCCAGGTGGATGAAAATAGACGTAATGGATCAGTTTAGACCCGTATTATGCTTTAGATATTGAAATTTTCCACAAAGTGGGAAGCTAGGTGCAATGGTTTAGCTTAATGAGGTCGTAGAGTACAATATTTAGTTTTAAATAGTTAATCTTTGTATGGAATCAATTTCTGCTGTTAAATTCGACAACTTTCGACCCAGACGGATGAAAATAGCCGTAATGGATCAGTTCAGACCCGTAATATGCTTTAGATATTCAAATTTTCCACAAATTGGGAAGCTAGGTGCAATGGTTTAGCCTAATGAGGTCGTAGAGTACAATATTTAGTTTTAAATAGTAAATCTTTGTATGGAATCAATTTCTGCTGTTAACTTCGACAACTTTCGACCCAGGTGGATGAAAATAGCCGTAATGGATCAGTTTAGACCCGTAATATGCTTTAGATATTCAAATTTTCCACAAATTGGGAAGCTAGGTGCAATGGTTTAGCCTAATGAGGTCGTAGAGTACAATATTTAGTTTTAAATAGTAAATCTTTGTATGGTATTTATTTTTTTTTTTAATTCCACAACTTTCGACCCAGGTGGATGAAAATAGCCGTAATAGATCAGTTTAGACCCGTAATATGCTTTAGATATTCAAATTTTCCACAAAGTGGGAAGCTTGGTGCAATGGTTTAGCTTAATGAGGTCGTAGAGTACAATATTTAGTTTTAAATAGTAAATCTTTGTATGGAATCAATTTCTGCTGTTAAATTCGACAACTTTCGACCCAGGTGGATGAAAATAGCCGTAATAGATCAGTTTAGACCCGTAATATGCTTTAGATATTCAAATTTTCCATAAATTGGGAAGCTAGCTGCAATGGTTTAGCCCAATGAGGTCGTAGAGTACAATATTTAGTTTAAAATGGTAAATCTTTGTATGGAGTCAATCTCTGCTGTTAACTTCGACAACTTTCGACCCAGGTGGATGAAAATAGCCGTAATGGATCAGTTTAAACCCGTAATATGCTTTAGATATTCAAATTTTCCACAAATTGGGATGCTAGGTGCAATGGTTTAGCCTAATGAGGTCGTAGAGTACAATATTTAGTTTTAAATAGTTAATCTTTGTATGGAATCAATTTCTGCTGTTACATTCGACAACTTTCGACCCAGGTGGATGAAAATAGCCGTAATGGATCAGTTTAGACCCGTAATATGCTTAAGATATTAAAATTTTCCATAAATTGGGAAGCTAGGTGCAATGGTTTAGCCCAATGAGGTCGTAGAGTACAATATTTAGTTTAAAATGGTAAATCTTTGTATGGAATCAATTTCTGCTGTTAACTTCGACAACTTTCGACCCAGGTGGATGAAAATAGCCGTAATGGATCAGTTTAAACCCGTAATATGCTTTAGATATTCAAATTTTCCACAAATTGGGAAGCTAGGGTGCAATGGTTTAGCCTAATGAGGTCGTAGAGTACAATATTTAGTTTTAAATAGTAAATCTTTGTATGGAATCAATTTCTGTTGTTAAATTCGACAACTTTCGACCCAGGTGGATGAAAATAGCCGTAATGGATCAGTTTAGACCCGTAATATGCTTTAGATATTCAAATTTTCCACAAAGTGGGAAGCTAGGTGCAATGGTTTAGCCTAATGAGGTCGTAGAGTACAATATTTAGTTTTAAATAGTAAATCTTTGTATGGAATCAATTTCTGCTGTTAAATTCGACAACTTTCGACCCAGGTGGATGAAAATAGCCGAAATAGATCAGTTTAGACCCGTAATATGCTTTAGATATTCAAATTTTCCACAAATTGGGAAGCTAGGTGCAATGGTTTAGCCTAATGAGGTCGTTGAGTACAATATTTAGTTTACAATGGTAAATCTTTGTATGGAGTCAATCTCTGCTGTTAACTTCGACAACTTTCGACCCAGGTGGATGAAAATAGCCGTAATAGATCAGTTTAGACCCGTAATATGCTTTAGATATTCAAATTTTCCACAAATTGGGAAGCCAGGTGCAATGGTTTATCCTAATGAGGTCGTAGAGTACAATATTTAGTTTTAAATAGTAAATCTTTGTTTGGAATCAATTTCTGCTGTTAAATTCGACAACTTTCGACCCAGGTGAATGAAAATAGCCGTAATAGATCAGTTTAGACCCGTAATATGCTTTAGATATTCAAATTTTCCACAAAGTGGGAAGCTAGGTGCAATGGTTTAGCTTAATGAGGTCGTAGAGTACAATATTTAGTTTTAAATGGTAAATCTTTGTATGGAATCAATTTCTGCTGTTAAATTCGACAACTTTCGACCCAGGTGAATGAAAATAGCCGTAATAGATCAGTTTAGACCCGTAATATGCTTTAGATATTCAAATTTTCCACAAAGTGGGAAGCTAGGTGCAATGGTTTAGCTTAATGAGGTCGTAGAGTACAATATTTAGTTTAAAATGGTTAATCTTTGTATGGAATCAATTTCTGCTGTTAACTTCGACAACTTTCGACCCAGGTGGATGAAAATAGCCGTAATGGATCAGTTTAAACCGTAATATGCTTTAGATATTCAAATTTTCCACAAATTGGGAAGCTAGGTGCAATGGTTTAGCCTAATGAGGTCGTAGAGTACAATATTTAGTTTTAAATAGTAAATCTTTGTATGGAATCAATTTCTGCTGTTAAATTCGACAACTTTCGACCCAGGTGGATGAAAATAGCCGTAATGGATCAGTTTAGACCCGTAATATGCTTTAGATATTCAAATTTTCCACAAAGTGGGAAGCTAGGTGCAATGGTTTAGCCTAATGAGGTCGTAGAGTACAATATTTAGTTTTAAATAGTAAATCTTTGTATGGAATCAATTTCTGCTGTTAAATTCGACAACTTTCGACCCAGGTGGATGAAAATAGCCGTAATGGATCAGTTTAGACCCGTAATATGCTTTAGATATTCAAATTTTCCACAAAGTGGGAAGCTAGGTGCAATGGTTTAGCTTAATGAGGTCGTAGAGTACAATATTTAGTTTTAAATAGTAAATCTTTGTATGGAATCAATTTCTGCTGTTAAATTCGACAACTTTCGACCCAGGTGAATGAAAATAGCCGTAATAGATCAGTTTAGACCCGTAATATGCTTTAGATATTCAAATTTTCCACAAAATGGGAAGCTAGGTGCAATGGTTTAGCTTAATGAGGTCGTAGAGTACAATATTTAGTTTTAAATGGTTAATCTTTGTATGGAATCAATTTCTGCTGTTAAATTCGACAACTTTCGACCCAGGTGGATGAAAATAGCCGTAATAGATCAGTTTAGACCCGTAATATGCTTTAGATATTCAAATTTTCCACAAAGTGGGAAGCTAGGTGCAATGGTTTAGCCTAATGAGGTCGTAGAGTACAATATTTAGTTTTAAATAGTTAATCTTTGTATGGAATCAATTTCTGCTGTTAAATTCGACAACTTTCGACCCAGGTGGATGAAAATAGCCGTAATGGATCAGTTTAGACCCGTAATATGCTTTAGATATTCAAATTTTCCACAAAGTGGGAAGCTAGGTGCAATGGTTTAGCTTAATGAGGTCGTAGAGTCCAATATTTAGTTTTAAATAGTTAATCTTTGTATGGAATCAATTTCTGCTGTTAAATTCGACAACTTTCGACCCAGGTGGATGAAAATAGCCGTAATGGATCAGTTTAGACCCGTATTATGCTTTAGATATTCAAATTTTCCACAAAGTGGGAAGCTAGGTGCAATGGTTTAGCTTAATGAGGTCGTAGAGTACAATATTTAGTTTTAAATAGTTAATCTTTGTATGGAATCAATTTCTGCTGTTAAATTCGACAACTTTCGACCCAGACGGATGAAAATAGCCGTAATGGATCAGTTTAGACCCGTAATATGCTTTAGATATTCAAATTTTCCACAAATTGGGAAGCTAGGTGCAATGGTTTAGCCTAATGAGGTCGTAGAGTACAATATTTAGTTTTAAATAGTAAATCTTTGTATGGAATCAATTTCTGCTGTTAACTTCGACAACTTTCGACCCAGGTGGATGAAAATAGCCGTAATGGATCAGTTTAGACCCGTAATATGCTTTAGATATTCAAATTTTCCACAAATTGGGAAGCTAGGTGCAATGGTTTAGCCTAATGAGGTCGTAGAGTACAATATTTAGTTTTAAATAGTAAATCTTTGTATGGAATCAATTTCTGCTGTTAAATTCGACAACTTTCGACCCAGGTGGATGAAAATAGCCGTAATAGATCAGTTTAGACCCGTAATATGCTTTAGATATTCAAATTTTCCACAAAGTGGGAAGCTAGGTGCAATGGTTTAGCTTAATGAGGTCGTAGAGTACAATATTTAGTTTTAAATAGTTAATCTTTGTATGGAATCAATTTCTGCTGTTAAATTCGACAACTTTCGACCCAGGTGGATGAAAATAGCCGTAATAGATCAGTTTAGACCCGTAATATGCTTTAGATATTCAAATTTTCCACAAAGTGGGAAGCTAGGTGCAATGGTTTAGCCTAATGAGGTCGTAGAGTACAATATTTAGTTTTAAATAGTTAATCTTTGTATGGAATCAATTTCTGCTGTTAAATTCGACAACTTTCGACCCAGGTGGATGAAAATAGCCGTAATGGATCAGTTTAGACCCGTAATATGCTTTAGATATTCAAATTTTTCCACAAATTGGGAAGCTAGGTGCAATGGTTTAGCCTAATGAGGTCGTAGAGTACAATATTTAGTTTTAAATAGTAAATCTTTGTATGGAATCAATTTCTGCTGTTAAATTCGACAACTTTCGACCCAGGTGGATGAAAATAGCCGTAATGGATCAGTTTAGACCCGTAATATGCTTTAGATATTCAAATTTTCCACAAATTGGGAAGCTAGGTGCAATGGTTTAGCCTAATGAGGTCGTAGAGTACAATATTTAGTTTTAAATAGTAAATCTTTGTATGGAATCAATTTCTGCTGTTAAATTCGACAACTTTCGACCCAGGTGGATGAAAATAGCCGTAATGGATCAGTTTAGACCCGTAATATGCTTTAGATATTCAAATTTTCCACAAATTGGGAAGCTAGGTGCAATGGTTTAGCCTAATGAGGTCGTAGAGTACAATATTTAGTTTTAAATAGTAAATCTTTGTATGGAATCAATTTCTGCTGTTAAATTCGACAACTTTCGACCCAGGTGGATGAAAATAGCCGTAATGGATCAGTTTAGACCCGTAATATGCTTTAGATATTCAAATTTTCCACAAATTGGGAAGCTAGGTGCAATGGTTTAGCCTAATGAGGTCGTAGAGTACAATATTTAGTTTTAAATAGTAAATCTTTGTATGGAATCAATTTCTGCTGTTAAATTCGACAACTTTCGACCCAGGTGGATGAAAATAGCCGTAATGGATCAGTTTAGACCCGTAATATGCTTTAGATATTCAAATTTTCCACAAATTGGGAAGCTAGGTGCAATGGTTTAGCCTAATGAGGTCGTAGAGTACAATATTTAGTTTTAAATAGTAAATCTTTGTATGGAATCAATTTCTGCTGTTAACTTCGACAACTTTCGACCCAGGTGGATGAAAATAGCCGTAATGGATCAGTTTAGACCCGTAATATGCTTTAGATATTCAAATTTTCCACAAATTGGGAAGCTAGGTGCAATGGTTTAGCCTAATGAGGTCGTAGAGTACAATATTTAGTTTTAAATAGTAAATCTTTGTATGGAATCAATTTCTGCTGTTAAATTCGACAACTTTCGACCCAGGTGGATGAAAATAGCCGTAATGGATCAGTTTAGACCCGTAATATGCTTTAGATATTCAAATTTTCCACAAATTGGGAAGCTAGGTGCAATGGTTTAGCCTAATGAGGTCGTAGAGTACAATATTTAGTTTTAAATAGTAAATCTTTGTATGGAATCAATTTCTGCTGTTAAATTCGACAACTTTCGACCCAGGTGGATGAAAATAGCCGTAATAGATCAGTTTAGACCCGTAATATGCTTTAGATATTCAAATTTTCCACAAATTGGGAAGCTAGGTGCAATGGTTTAGCCTAATGAGGTCGTAGAGTACAATATTTAGTTTTAAATAGTAAATCTTTGTATGGAATCAATTTCTGCTGTTAAATTCGACAACTTTCGACCCAGGTGGATGAAAATAGCCGTAATGGATCAGTTTAGACCCGTAATATGCTTTAGATATTCAAATTTTCCACAAATTGGGAAGCTAGGTGCAATGGTTTAGCCTAATGAGGTCGTAGAGTACAATATTTAGTTTTAAATAGTAAATCTTTGTATGGAATCAATTTCTGCTGTTAAATTCGACAACTTTCGACCCAGGTGGATGAAAATAGCCGTAATGGATCAGTTTAGACCCGTAATATGCTTTAGATATTCAAATTTTCCACAAATTGGGAAGCTAGGTGCAATGGTTTAGCCTAATGAGGTCGTAGAGTACAATATTTAGTTTTAAATAGTAAATCTTTGTATGGAATCAATTTCTGCTGTTAAATTCGACAACTTTCGACCCAGGTGGATGAAAATAGCCGTAATGGATCAGTTTAGACCCGTAATATGCTTTAGATATTCAAATTTTCCACAAATTGGGAAGCTAGGTGCAATGGTTTAGCCTAATGAGGTCGTAGAGTACAATATTTAGTTTTAAATAGTTAATCTTTGTATGGAATCAATTTCTGCTGTTAAATTCGACAACTTTCGACCCAGGTGGATGAAAATAGCCGTAATGGATCAGTTTAGACCCGTAATATGCTTTAGATATTCAAATTTTCCACAAATTGGGAAGCTAGGTGCAATGGTTTAGCCTAATGAGGTCGTAGAGTACAATATTTAGTTTTAAATAGTAAATCTTTGTATGGAATCAATTTCTGCTGTTAAATTCGACAACTTTCGACCCAGGTGGATGAAAATAGCCGTAATGGATCAGTTTAGACCCGTAATATGCTTTAGATATTCAAATTTTCCACAAATTGGGAAGCTAGGTGCAATGGTTTAGCCTAATGAGGTCGTAGAGTACAATATTTAGTTTTAAATAGTAAATCTTTGTATGGAATCAATTTCTGCTGTTAAATTCGACAACTTTCGACCCAGGTGGATGAAAATAGCCGTAATGGATCAGTTTAGACCCGTAATATGCTTTAGATATTCAAATTTTCCACAAATTGGGAAGCTAGGTGCAATGGTTTAGCCTAATGAGGTCGTAGAGTACAATATTTAGTTTTAAATAGTAAATCTTTGTATGGAATCAATTTCTGCTGTTAAATTCGACAACTTTCGACCCAGGTGGATGAAAATAGCCGTAATGGATCAGTTTAGACCCGTAATATGCTTTAGATATTCAAATTTTCCACAAATTGGGAAGCTAGGTGCAATGGTTTAGCCTAATGAGGTCGTAGAGTACAATATTTAGTTTTAAATAGTTAATCTTTGTATGGAATCAATTTCTGCTGTTAAATTCGACAACTTTCGACCCAGGTGGATGAAAATAGCCGTAATGGATCAGTTTAGACCCGTAATATGCTTTAGATATTCAAATTTTCCACAAATTGGGAAGCTAGGTGCAATGGTTTAGCCTAATGAGGTCGTAGAGTACAATATTTAGTTTTAAATAGTAAATCTTTGTATGGAATCAATTTCTGCTGTTAAATTCGACAACTTTCGACCCAGGTGGATGAAAATAGCCGTAATGGATCAGTTTAGACCCGTAATATGCTTTAGATATTCAAATTTTCCACAAATTGGGAAGCTAGGTGCAATGGTTTAGCCTAATGAGGTCGTAGAGTACAATATTTAGTTTTAAATAGTAAATCTTTGTATGGAATCAATTTCTGCTGTTAAATTCGACAACTTTCGACCCAGGTGGATGAAAATAGCCGTAATGGATCAGTTTAGACCCGTAATATGCTTTAGATATTCAAATTTTCCACAAATTGGGAAGCTAGGTGCAATGGTTTAGCCTAATGAGGTCGTAGAGTACAATATTTAGTTTTAAATAGTAAATCTTTGTATGGAATCAATTTCTGCTGTTAAATTCGACAACTTTCGACCCAGGTGGATGAAAATAGCCGTAATGGATCAGTTTAGACCCGTAATATGCTTTAGATATTCAAATTTTCCACAAATTGGGAAGCTAGGTGCAATGGTTTAGCCTAATGAGGTCGTTAATCTTTGTATGGAATCAATTTCTGCTGTAAAATTCGACAACTTTCGACCCAGGTGGATGAAAATAGCCGTAATGGATCAGTTTAGACCCATAATATGCTTTAGATATTCGAGAATTTTCACAATATTTAGTTAGAGTACAATATTTAGTTAATCTTTGTATGGAATCAATTTCTGCTGTTAAATTCGACAACTTTCGACCCAGGTGGATGAAAATAGCCGTAATGGATCAGTTTAGACCCGTAATATGCTTTAGATATTCAAATTTTCCACAAATTGGGAAGCTAGGTGCAATGGTTTAGCCTAATGAGGTCGTAGAGTACAATATTTAGTTTTAAATAGTAAATCTTTGTATGGAATCAATTTCTGCTGTTAAATTCGACAACTTTCGACCCAGGTGGATGAAAATAGCCGTAATGGATCAGTTTAGACCCATAATATGCTTTAGATATTCAAATTTTCCACAAATTGGGAAGCTAGGTGCAATGGTTTAGCCTAATGAGGTCGTAGAGTACAATATTTAGTTTTAAATAGTAAATCTTTGTATGGAATCAATTTCTGCTGTTAACTTCGACAACTTTCGACCCAGGTGGATGAAAATAGCCGTAATGGATCAGTTTAGACCCGTAATATGCTTTAGATATTCAAATTTTCCACAAATTGGGAAGCTAGGTGCAATGGTTTAGCCTAATGAGGTCGTAGAGTACAATATTTAGTTTTAAATAGTAAATCTTTGTATGGAATCAATTTCTGCTGTTAAATTCGACAACTTTCGACCCAGGTGGATGAAAATAGCCGTAATGGATCAGTTTAGACCCGTAATATGCTTTAGATATTCAAATTTTCCACAAATTGGGAAGCTAGGTGCAATGGTTTAGCCTAATGAGGTCGTAGAGTACAATATTTAGTTTTAAATAGTAAATCTTTGTATGGAATCAATTTCTGCTGTTAAATTCGACAACTTTCGACCCAGGTGGATGAAAATAGCCGTAATGGATCAGTTTAGACCCGTAATATGCTTTAGATATTCAAATTTTCCACAAATTGGGAAGCTAGGTGCAATGGTTTAGCCTAATGAGGTCGTAGAGTACAATATTTAGTTTTAAATAGTAAATCTTTGTATGGAATCAATTTCTGCTGTTAAATTCGACAACTTTCGACCCAGGTGGATGAAAATAGCCGTAATGGATCAGTTTAGACCCGTAATATGCTTTAGATATTCAAATTTTCCACAAATTGGGAAGCTAGGTGCAATGGTTTAGCCTAATGAGGTCGTAGAGTACAATATTTAGTTTTAAATAGTAAATCTTTGTATGGAATCAATTTCTGCTGTTAAATTCGACAACTTTCGACCCAGGTGGATGAAAATAGCCGTAATGGATCAGTTTAGACCCGTAATATGCTTTAGATATTCAAATTTTCCACAAATTGGGAAGCTAGGTGCAATGGTTTAGCCTAATGAGGTCGTAGAGTACAATATTTAGTTTTAAATAGTAAATCTTTGTATGGAATCAATTTCTGCTGTTAAATTCGACAACTTTCGACCCAGGTGGATGAAAATAGCCGTAATGGATCAGTTTAGACCCGTAATATGCTTTAGATATTCAAATTTTCCACAAAGTGGGAAGCTAGGTGCAATGGTTTAGCCTAATGAGGTCGTAGAGTACAATATTTAGTTTTAAATAGTAAATCTTTGTATGGAATCAATTTCTGCTGTTAAATTCGACAACTTTCGACCCAGGTGGATGAAAATAGCCGTAATGGATCAGTTTAGACCCGTAATATGCTTTAGATATTCAAATTTTCCACAAATTGGGAAGCTAGGTGCAATGGTTTAGCCTAATGAGGTCGTAGAGTACAATATTTAGTTTTAAATAGTAAATCTTTGTATGGAATCAATTTCTGCTGTTAAATTCGACAACTTTCGACCCAGGTGGATGAAAATAGCCGTAATGGATCAGTTTAGACCCGTAATATGCTTTAGATATTCAAATTTTCCACAAATTGGGAAGCTAGGTGCAATGGTTTAGCCTAATGAGGTCGTAGAGTACAATATTTAGTTTTAAATAGTAAATCTTTGTATGGAATCAATTTCTGCTGTTAAATTCGACAACTTTCGACCCAGGTGGATGAAAATAGCCGTAATGGATCAGTTTAGACCCGTAATATGCTTTAGATATTCAAATTTTCCACAAATTGGGAAGCTAGGTGCAATGGTTTAGCCTAATGAGGTCGTAGAGTACAATATTTAGTTTTAAATAGTAAATCTTTGTATGGAATCAATTTCTGCTGTTAAATTCGACAACTTTCGACCCAGGTGGATGAAAATAGCCGTAATGGATCAGTTTAGACCCGTAATATGCTTTAGATATTCAAATTTTCCACAAATTGGGAAGCTAGGTGCAATGGTTTAGCCTAATGAGGTCGTAGAGTACAATATTTAGTTTTAAATAGTAAATCTTTGTATGGAATCAATTTCTGCTGTTAAATTCGACAACTTTCGACCCAGGTGGATGAAAATAGCCGTAATGGATCAGTTTAGACCCGTAATATGCTTTAGATATTCAAATTTTCCACAAATTGGGAAGCTAGGTGCAATGGTTTAGCCTAATGAGGTCGTAGAGTACAATATTTAGTTTTAAATAGTAAATCTTTGTATGGAATCAATTTCTGCTGTTAAATTCGACAACTTTCGACCCAGGTGGATGAAAATAGCCGTAATGGATCAGTTTAGACCCGTAATATGCTTTAGATATTCAAATTTTCCACAAATTGGGAAGCTAGGTGCAATGGTTTAGCCTAATGAGGTCGTAGAGTACAATATTTAGTTTTAAATAGTAAATCTTTGTATGGAATCAATTTCTGCTGTTAACTTCGACAACTTTCGACCCAGGTGGATGAAAATAGCCGTAATGGATCAGTTTAGACCCGTAATATGCTTTAGATATTCAAATTTTCCACAAAGTGGGAAGCTAGGTGCAATGGTTTAGCCTAATGAGGTCGTAGAGTACAATATTTAGTTTTAAATAGTAAATCTTTGTATGGAATCAATTTCTGCTGTTAAATTCGACAACTTTCGACCCAGGTGGATGAAAATAGCCGTAATAGATCAGTTTAGACCCGTAATATGCTTTAGATATTCAAATTTTCCACAAATTGGGAAGCTAGGTGCAATGGTTTAGCCTAATGAGGTCGTAGAGTACAATATTTAGTTTTAAATAGTAAATCTTTGTATGGAATCAATTTCTGCTGTTAACTTCGACAACTTTCGACCCAGGTGGATGAAAATAGCCGTAATAGATCAGTTTAGACCCGTAATATGCTTTAGATATTCAAATTTTCCACAAATTGGGAAGCTAGGTGCAATGGTTTAGCCTAATGAGGTCGTAGAGTACAATATTTAGTTTTAAATAGTTAATCTTTGTATGGAATCAATTTCTGCTGTTAAATTCGACAACTTTCGACCCAGGTGGATGAAAATAGCCGTAATGGATCAGTTTAGACCCGTAATATGCTTTAGATATTCAAATTTTCCACAAATTGGGAAGCTAGGTGCAATGGTTTAGCCTAATGAGGTCGTAGAGTACAATATTTAGTTTTAAATAGTTAATCTTTGTATGGAATCAATTTCTGCTGTTAAATTCGACAACTTTCGACCCAGGTGGATGAAAATAGCCGTAATAGATCAGTTTAGACCCGTAATATGCTTTAGATATTCAAATTTTCCACAAAGTGGGAAGCTAGGTGCAATGGTTTAGCCTAATGAGGTCGTAGAGTACAATATTTAGTTTTAAATAGTTAATCTTTGTATGGAATCAATTTCTGCTGTTAAATTCGACAACTTTCGACCCAGGTGGATGAAAATAGCCGTAATGGATCAGTTTAGACCCGTAATATGCTTTAGATATTCAAATTTTCCACAAATTGGGAAGCTAGGTGCAATGGTTTAGCCTAATGAGGTCGTAGAGTACAATATTTAGTTTTAAATAGTAAATCTTTGTATGGAATCAATTTCTGCTGTTAAATTCGACAACTTTCGACCCAGGTGGATGAAAATAGCCGTAATGGATCAGTTTAGACCCGTAATATGCTTTAGATATTCAAATTTTCCACAAATTGGGAAGCTAGGTGCAATGGTTTAGCCTAATGAGGTCGTAGAGTACAATATTTAGTTTTAAATAGTAAATCTTTGTATGGAATCAATTTCTGCTGTTAAATTCGACAACTTTCGACCCAGGTGGATGAAAATAGCCGTAATGGATCAGTTTAGACCCGTAATATGCTTTAGATATTCAAATTTTCCACAAAGTGGGAAGCTAGGTGCAATGGTTTAGCCTAATGAGGTCGTAGAGTACAATATTTAGTTTTAAATAGTAAATCTTTGTATGGAATCAATTTCTGCTGTTAAATTCGACAACTTTCGACCCAGGTGGATGAAAATAGCCGTAATGGATCAGTTTAGACCCGTAATATGCTTTAGATATTCAAATTTTCCACAAATTGGGAAGCTAGGTGCAATGGTTTACTAGCCTAATGAGGTCGTAGAGTACAATATTTAGTTTTAAATAGTAAATCTTTGTATGGAATCAATTTCTGCTGTTAAATTCGACAACTTTCGACCCAGGTGGATGAAAATAGCCGTAATGGATCAGTTTAGACCCGTAATATGCTTTAGATATTCAAATTTTCCACAAATTGGGAAGCTAGGTGCAATGGTTTAGCCTAATGAGGTCGTAGAGTACAATATTTAGTTTTAAATAGTAAATCTTTGTATGGAATCAATTTCTGCTGTTAAATTCGACAACTTTCGACCCAGGTGGATGAAAATAGCCGTAATGGATCAGTTTAGACCCGTAATATGCTTTAGATATTCAAATTTTCCACAAATTGGGAAGCTAGGTGCAATGGTTTAGCCTAATGAGGTCGTAGAGTACAATATTTAGTTTTAAATAGTAAATCTTTGTATGGAATCAATTTCTGCTGTTAACTTCGACAACTTTCGACCCAGGTGGATGAAAATAGCCGTAATGGATCAGTTTAGACCCGTAATATGCTTTAGATATTCAAATTTTCCACAAATTGGGAAGCTAGGTGCAATGGTTTAGCCTAATGAGGTCGTAGAGTACAATATTTAGTTTTAAATAGTAAATCTTTGTATGGAATCAATTTCTGCTGTTAAATTCGACAACTTTCGACCCAGGTGGATGAAAATAGCCGTAATGGATCAGTTTAGACCCGTAATATGCTTTAGATATTCAAATTTTCCACAAAGTGGGAAGCTAGGTGCAATGGTTTAGCCTAATGAGGTCGTAGAGTACAATATTTAGTTTTAAATAGTTAATCTTTGTATGGAATCAATTTCTGCTGTTAAATTCGACAACTTTCGACCCAGGTGGATGAAAATAGCCGTAATGGATCAGTTTAGACCCGTAATATGCTTTAGATATTCAAATTTTCCACAAATTGGGAAGCTAGGTGCAATGGTTTAGCCCTAATGAGGTCGTAGAGTACAATATTTAGTTTTAAATAGTAAATCTTTGTATGGAATCAATTTCTGCTGTTAAATTCGACAACTTTCGACCCAGGTGGATGAAAATAGCCGTAATGGATCAGTTTAGACCCGTAATATGCTTTAGATATTCAAATTTTCCACAAATTGGGAAGCTAGGTGCAATGGTTTAGCCTAATGAGGTCGTAGAGTACAATATTTAGTTTTAAATAGTAAATCTTTGTATGGAATCAATTTCTGCTGTTAAATTCGACAACTTTCGACCCAGGTGGATGAAAATAGCCGTAATGGATCAGTTTAGACCCGTAATATGCTTTAGATATTCAAATTTTCCACAAATTGGGAAGCTAGGTGCAATGGTTTAGCCTAATGAGGTCGTAGAGTACAATATTTAGTTTTAAATAGTTAATCTTTGTATGGAATCAATTTCTGCTGTTAAATTCGACAACTTTCGACCCAGGTGGATGAAAATAGCCGTAATGGATCAGTTTAGACCCGTAATATGCTTTAGATATTCAAATTTTCCACAAATTGGGAAGCTAGGTGCAATGGTTTAGCCTAATGAGGTCGTAGAGTACAATATTTAGTTTTAAATAGTAAATCTTTGTATGGAATCAATTTCTGCTGTTAAATTCGACAACTTTCGACCCAGGTGGATGAAAATAGCCGTAATGGATCAGTTTAGACCCGTAATATGCTTTAGATATTCAAATTTTCCACAAATTGGGAAGCTAGGTGCAATGGTTTAGCCTAATGAGGTCGTAGAGTACAATATTTAGTTTTAAATAGTAAATCTTTGTATGGAATCAATTTCTGCTGTTAAATTCGACAACTTTCGACCCAGGTGGATGAAAATAGCCGTAATGGATCAGTTTAGACCCGTAATATGCTTTAGATATTCAAATTTTCCACAAAGTTGGGAAGCTAGGTGCAATGGTTTAGCCTAATGAGGTCGTAGAGTACAATATTTAGTTTTAAATAGTAAATCTTTGTATGGAATCAATTTCTGCTGTTAAATTCGACAACTTTCGACCCAGGTGGATGAAAATAGCCGTAATGGATCAGTTTAGACCCGTAATATGCTTTAGATATTCAAATTTTCCACAAATTGGGAAGCTAGGTGCAATGGTTTAGCCTAATGAGGTCGTAGAGTACAATATTTAGTTTTAAATAGTAAATCTTTGTATGGAATCAATTTCTGCTGTTAAATTCGACAACTTTCGACCCAGGTGGATGAAAATAGCCGTAATGGATCAGTTTAGACCCGTAATATGCTTTAGATATTCAAATTTTCCACAAATTGGGAAGCTAGGTGCAATGGTTTAGCCTAATGAGGTCGTAGAGTACAATATTTAGTTTTAAATAGTAAATCTTTGTATGGAATCAATTTCTGCTGTTAAATTCGACAACTTTCGACCCAGGTGGATGAAAATAGCCGTAATGGATCAGTTTAGACCCGTAATATGCTTTAGATATTCAAATTTTCCACAAATTGGGAAGCTAGGTGCAATGGTTTAGCCTAATGAGGTCGTAGAGTACAATATTTAGTTTTAAATAGTAAATCTTTGTATGGAATCAATTTCTGCTGTTAAATTCGACAACTTTCGACCCAGGTGGATGAAAATAGCCGTAATAGATCAGTTTAGACCCGTAATATGCTTTAGATATTCAAATTTTCCACAAATTGGGAAGCTAGGTGCAATGGTTTAGCCTAATGAGGTCGTAGAGTACAATATTTAGTTTTAAATAGTAAATCTTTGTATGGAATCAATTTCTGCTGTTAAATTCGACAACTTTCGACCCAGGTGGATGAAAATAGCCGTAATGGATCAGTTTAGACCCGTAATATGCTTTAGATATTCAAATTTTCCACAAATTGGGAAGCTAGGTGCAATGGTTTAGCCTAATGAGGTCGTAGAGTACAATATTTAGTTTTAAATAGTAAATCTTTGTATGGAATCAATTTCTGCTGTTAAATTCGACAACTTTCGACCCAGGTGGATGAAAATAGCCGTAATGGATCAGTTTAGACCCGTAATATGCTTTAGATATTCAAATTTTCCACAAATTGGGAAGCTAGGTGCAATGGTTTAGCCTAATGAGGTCGTAGAGTACAATATTTAGTTTTAAATAGTAAATCTTTGTATGGAATCAATTTCTGCTGTTAAATTCGACAACTTTCGACCCAGGTGGATGAAAATAGCCGTAATGGATCAGTTTAGACCCGTAATATGCTTTAGATATTCAAATTTTCCACAAAGTTGGGAAGCTAGGTGCAATGGTTTAGCCTAATGAGGTCGTAGAGTACAATATTTAGTTTTAAATAGTAAATCTTTGTATGGAATCAATTTCTGCTGTTAAATTCGACAACTTTCGACCCAGGTGGATGAAAATAGCCGTAATGGATCAGTTTAGACCCGTAATATGCTTTAGATATTCAAATTTTCCACAAATTGGGAAGCTAGGTGCAATGGTTTAGCCTAATGAGGTCGTAGAGTACAATATTTAGTTTTAAATAGTAAATCTTTGTATGGAATCAATTTCTGCTGTTAAATTCGACAACTTTCGACCCAGGTGGATGAAAATAGCCGTAATGGATCAGTTTAGACCCGTAATATGCTTTAGATATTCAAATTTTCCACAAATTGGGAAGCTAGGTGCAATGGTTTAGCCTAATGAGGTCGTAGAGTACAATATTTAGTTTTAAATAGTAAATCTTTGTATGGAATCAATTTCTGCTGTTAAATTCGACAACTTTCGACCCAGGTGGATGAAAATAGCCGTAATGGATCAGTTTAGACCCGTAATATGCTTTAGATATTCAAATTTTCCACAAATTGGGAAGCTAGGTGCAATGGTTTAGCCTAATGAGGTCGTAGAGTACAATATTTAGTTTTAAATAGTTAATCTTTGTATGGAATCAATTTCTGCTGTTAAATTCGACAACTTTCGACCCAGGTGGATGAAAATAGCCGTAATGGATCAGTTTAGACCCGTAATATGCTTTAGATATTCAAATTTTCCACAAATTGGGAAGCTAGGTGCAATGGTTTAGCCTAATGAGGTCGTAGAGTACAATATTTAGTTTTAAATAGTTAATCTTTGTATGGAATCAATTTCTGCTGTTAAATTCGACAACTTTCGACCCAGGTGGATGAAAATAGCCGTAATGGATCAGTTTAGACCCGTAATATGCTTTAGATATTCAAATTTTCCACAAATTGGGAAGCTAGGTGCAATGGTTTAGCCTAATGAGGTCGTAGAGTACAATATTTAGTTTTAAATAGTAAATCTTTGTATGGAATCAATTTCTGCTGTTAAATTCGACAACTTTCGACCCAGGTGGATGAAAATAGCCGTAATGGATCAGTTTAGACCCGTAATATGCTTTAGATATTCAAATTTTCCACAAATTGGGAAGCTAGGTGCAATGGTTTAGCCTAATGAGGTCGTAGAGTACAATATTTAGTTTTAAATAGTAAATCTTTGTATGGAATCAATTTCTGCTGTTAAATTCGACAACTTTCGACCCAGGTGGATGAAAATAGCCGTAATGGATCAGTTTAGACCCGTAATATGCTTTAGATATTCAAATTTTCCACAAAGTGGGAAGCTAGGTGCAATGGTTTAGCCTAATGAGGTCGTAGAGTACAATATTTAGTTTTAAATAGTTAATCTTTGTATGGAATCAATTTCTGCTGTTAAATTCGACAACTTTCGACCCAGGTGGATGAAAATAGCCGTAATGGATCAGTTTAGACCCGTAATATGCTTTAGATATTCAAATTTTCCACAAATTGGGAAGCTAGGTGCAATGGTTTAGCCTAATGAGGTCGTAGAGTACAATATTTAGTTTTAAATAGTAAATCTTTGTATGGAATCAATTTCTGCTGTTAACTTCGACAACTTTCGACCCAGGTGGATGAAAATAGCCGTAATGGATCAGTTTAGACCCGTAATATGCTTTAGATATTCAAATTTTCCACAAATTGGGAAGCTAGGTGCAATGGTTTAGCCTAATGAGGTCGTAGAGTACAATATTTAGTTTTAAATAGTAAATCTTTGTATGGAATCAATTTCTGCTGTTAAATTCGACAACTTTCGACCCAGGTGGATGAAAATAGCCGTAATGGATCAGTTTAGACCCGTAATATGCTTTAGATATTCAAATTTTCCACAAATTGGGAAGCTAGGTGCAATGGTTTAGCCTAATGAGGTCGTAGAGTACAATATTTAGTTTTAAATAGTTAATCTTTGTATGGAATCAATTTCTGCTGTTAAATTCGACAACTTTCGACCCAGGTGGATGAAAATAGCCGTAATGGATCAGTTTAGACCCGTAATATGCTTTAGATATTCAAATTTTCCACAAAGTGGGAAGCTAGGTGCAATGGTTTAGCTTAATGAGGTCGTAGAGTACAATATTTAGTTTTAAATAGTTAATCTTTGTATGGAATCAATTTCTGCTGTTAAATTCGACAACTTTCGACCCAGGTGGATGAAAATAGCCGTAATGGATCAGTTTAGACCCGTAATATGCTTTAGATATTCAAATTTTCCACAAAGTGGGAAGCTAGGTGCAATGGTTTAGCCTAATGAGGTCGTAGAGTACAATATTTAGTTTTAAATAGTAAATCTTTGTATGGAATCAATTTCTGCTGTTAAATTCGACAACTTTCGACCCAGGTGGATGAAAATAGCCGTAATGGATCAGTTTAGACCCGTAATATGCTTTAGATATTCAAATTTTCCACAAATTGGGAAGCTAGGTGCAATGGTTTAGCCTAATGAGGTCGTAGAGTACAATATTTAGTTTTAAATAGTAAATCTTTGTATGGAATCAATTTCTGCTGTTAACTTCGACAACTTTCGACCCAGGTGGATGAAAATAGCCGTAATGGATCAGTTTAGACCCGTAATATGCTTTAGATATTCAAATTTTCCACAAAGTGGGAAGCTAGGTGCAATGGTTTAGCCTAATGAGGTCGTAGAGTACAATATTTAGTTTTAAATAGTTAATCTTTGTATGGAATCAATTTCTGCTGTTAAATTCGACAACTTTCGACCCAGGTGGATGAAAATAGCCGTAATGGATCAGTTTAGACCCGTAATATGCTTTAGATATTCAAATTTTCCACAAAGTGGGAAGCTAGGTGCAATGGTTTAGCCTAATGAGGTCGTAGAGTACAATATTTAGTTTTAAATAGTTAATCTTTGTATGGAATCAATTTCTGCTGTTAAATTCGACAACTTTCGACCCAGGTGGATGAAAATAGCCGTAATGGATCAGTTTAGACCCGTAATATGCTTTAGATATTCAAATTTTCCACAAAGTGGGAAGCTAGGTGCAATGGTTTAGCCTAATGAGGTCGTAGAGTACAATATTTAGTTTTAAATAGTTAATCTTTGTATGGAATCAATTTCTGCTGTTAAATTCGACAACTTTCGACCCAGGTGGATGAAAATAGCCGTAATGGATCAGTTTAGACCCGTAATATGCTTTAGATATTCAAATTTTCCACAAATTGGGAAGCTAGGTGCAATGGTTTAGCCTAATGAGGTCGTAGAGTACAATATTTAGTTTTAAATAGTAAATCTTTGTATGGAATCAATTTCTGCTGTTAAATTCGACAACTTTCGACCCAGGTGGATGAAAATAGCCGTAATGGATCAGTTTAGACCCGTAATATGCTTTAGATATTCAAATTTTCCACAAATTGGGAAGCTAGGTGCAATGGTTTAGCCTAATGAGGTCGTAGAGTACAATATTTAGTTTTAAATAGTAAATCTTTGTATGGAATCAATTTCTGCTGTTAAATTCGACAACTTTCGACCCAGGTGGATGAAAATAGCCGTAATGGATCAGTTTAGACCCGTAATATGCTTTAGATATTCAAATTTTCCACAAATTGGGAAGCTAGGTGCAATGGTTTAGCCTAATGAGGTCGTAGAGTACAATATTTAGTTTTAAATAGTAAATCTTTGTATGGAATCAATTTCTGCTGTTAAATTCGACAACTTTCGACCCAGGTGGATGAAAATAGCCGTAATGGATCAGTTTAGACCCGTAATATGCTTTAGATATTCAAATTTTCCACAAATTGGGAAGCTAGGTGCAATGGTTTAGCCTAATGAGGTCGTAGAGTACAATATTTAGTTTTAAATAGTAAATCTTTGTATGGAATCAATTTCTGCTGTTAAATTCGACAACTTTCGACCCAGGTGGATGAAAATAGCCGTAATGGATCAGTTTAGACCCGTAATATGCTTTAGATATTCAAATTTTCCACAAATTGGGAAGCTAGGTGCAATGGTTTAGCCTAATGAGGTCGTAGAGTACAATATTTAGTTTTAAATAGTAAATCTTTGTATGGAATCAATTTCTGCTGTTAAATTCGACAACTTTCGACCCAGGTGGATGAAAATAGCCGTAATGGATCAGTTTAGACCCGTAATATGCTTTAGATATTCAAATTTTCCACAAAGTGGGAAGCTAGGTGCAATGGTTTAGCCTAATGAGGTCGTAGAGTACAATATTTAGTTTTAAATAGTAAATCTTTGTATGGAATCAATTTCTGCTGTTAAATTCGACAACTTTCGACCCAGGTGGATGAAAATAGCCGTAATGGATCAGTTTAGACCCGTAATATGCTTTAGATATTCAAATTTTCCACAAAGTGGGAAGCTAGGTGCAATGGTTTAGCCTAATGAGGTCGTAGAGTACAATATTTAGTTTTAAATAGTTAATCTTTGTATGGAATCAATTTCTGCTGTTAAATTCGACAACTTTCGACCCAGGTGGATGAAAATAGCCGTAATGGATCAGTTTAGACCCGTAATATGCTTTAGATATTCAAATTTTCCACAAATTGGGAAGCTAGGTGCAATGGTTTAGCCTAATGAGGTCGTAGAGTACAATATTTAGTTTTAAATAGTAAATCTTTGTATGGAATCAATTTCTGCTGTTAAATTCGACAACTTTCGACCCAGGTGGATGAAAATAGCCGTAATGGATCAGTTTAGACCCGTAATATGCTTTAGATATTCAAATTTTCCACAAATTGGGAAGCTAGGTGCAATGGTTTAGCCTAATGAGGTCGTAGAGTACAATATTTAGTTTTAAATAGTAAATCTTTGTATGGAATCAATTTCTGCTGTTAAATTCGACAACTTTCGACCCAGGTGGATGAAAATAGCCGTAATGGATCAGTTTAGACCCGTAATATGCTTTAGATATTCAAATTTTCCACAAAGTGGGAAGCTAGGTGCAATGGTTTAGCCTAATGAGGTCGTAGAGTACAATATTTAGTTTTAAATAGTAAATCTTTGTATGGAATCAATTTCTGCTGTTAAATTCGACAACTTTCGACCCAGGTGGATGAAAATAGCCGTAATAGATCAGTTTAGACCCGTAATATGCTTTAGATATTCAAATTTTCCACAAATTGGGAAGCTAGGTGCAATGGTTTAGCCTAATGAGGTCGTAGAGTACAATATTTAGTTTTAAATAGTTAATCTTTGTATGGAATCAATTTCTGCTGTTAAATTCGACAACTTTCGACCCAGGTGGATGAAAATAGCCGTAATAGATCAGTTTAGACCCGTAATATGCTTTAGATATTCAAATTTTCCACAAAGTGGGGAAGCTAGGTGCAATGGTTTAGCTTAATGAGGTCGTAGAGTACAATATTTAGTTTTAAATAGTTAATCTTTGTATGGAATCAATTTCTGCTGTTAAATTCGACAACTTTCGACCCAGGTGGATGAAAATAGCCGTAATGGATCAGTTTAGACCCGTAATATGCTTTAGATATTCAAATTTTCCACAAAGTGGGAAGCTAGGTGCAATGGTTTAGCCTAATGAGGTCGTAGAGTACAATATTTAGTTTTAAATAGTTAATCTTTGTATGGAATCAATTTCTGCTGTTAAATTCGACAACTTTCGACCCAGGTGGATGAAAATAGCCGTAATGGATCAGTTTAGACCCGTAATATGCTTTAGATATTCAAATTTTCCACAAATTGGGAAGCTAGGTGCAATGGTTTAGCCTAATGAGGTCGTAGAGTACAATATTTAGTTTTAAATAGTAAATCTTTGTATGGAATCAATTTCTGCTGTTAAATTCGACAACTTTCGACCCAGGTGGATGAAAATAGCCGTAATGGATCAGTTTAGACCCGTAATATGCTTTAGATATTCAAATTTTCCACAAAGTGGGAAGCTAGGTGCAATGGTTTAGCCTAATGAGGTCGTAGAGTACAATATTTAGTTTTAAATAGTAAATCTTTGTATGGAATCAATTTCTGCTGTTAAATTCGACAACTTTCGACCCAGGTGGATGAAAATAGCCGTAATGGATCAGTTTAGACCCGTAATATGCTTTAGATATTCAAATTTTCCACAAAGTGGGAAGCTAGGTGCAATGGTTTAGCCTAATGAGGTCGTAGAGTACAATATTTAGTTTTAAATAGTAAATCTTTGTATGGAATCAATTTCTGCTGTTAAATTCGACAACTTTCGACCCAGGTGGATGAAAATAGCCGTAATGGATCAGTTTAGACCCGTAATATGCTTTAGATATTCAAATTTTCCACAAATTGGGAAGCTAGGTGCAATGGTTTAGCCTAATGAGGTCGTAGAGTACAATATTTAGTTTTAAATAGTTAATCTTTGTATGGAATCAATTTCTGCTGTTAAATTCGACAACTTTCGACCCAGGTGGATGAAAATAGCCGTAATGGATCAGTTTAGACCCGTAATATGCTTTAGATATTCAAATTTTCCACAAAGTGGGAAGCTAGGTGCAATGGTTTAGCCTAATGAGGTCGTAGAGTACAATATTTAGTTTTAAATAGTTAATCTTTGTATGGAATCAATTTCTGCTGTTAAATTCGACAACTTTCGACCCAGGTGGATGAAAATAGCCGTAATGGATCAGTTTAGACCCGTAATATGCTTTAGATATTCAAATTTTCCACAAAGTGGGAAGCTAGGTGCAATGGTTTAGCCTAATGAGGTCGTAGAGTACAATATTTAGTTTTAAATAGTAAATCTTTGTATGGAATCAATTTCTGCTGTTAAATTCGACAACTTTCGACCCAGGTGGATGAAAATAGCCGTAATGGATCAGTTTAGACCCGTAATATGCTTTAGATATTCAAATTTTCCACAAATTGGGAAGCTAGGTGCAATGGTTTAGCCTAATGAGGTCGTAGAGTACAATATTTAGTTTTAAATAGTAAATCTTTGTATGGAATCAATTTCTGCTGTTAAATTCGACAACTTTCGACCCAGGTGGATGAAAATAGCCGTAATGGATCAGTTTAGACCCGTAATATGCTTTAGATATTCAAATTTTCCACAAAGTGGGAAGCTAGGTGCAATGGTTTAGCCTAATGAGGTCGTAGAGTACAATATTTAGTTTTAAATAGTAAATCTTTGTATGGAATCAATTTCTGCTGTTAAATTCGACAACTTTCGACCCAGGTGGATGAAAATAGCCGTAATGGATCAGTTTAGACCCGTAATATGCTTTAGATATTCAAATTTTCCACAAATTGGGAAGCTAGGTGCAATGGTTTAGCCTAATGAGGTCGTAGAGTACAATATTTAGTTTTAAATAGTAAATCTTTGTATGGAATCAATTTCTGCTGTTAAATTCGACAACTTTCGACCCAGGTGGATGAAAATAGCCGTAATGGATCAGTTTAGACCCGTAATATGCTTTAGATATTCAAATTTTCCACAAAGTGGGAAGCTAGGTGCAATGGTTTAGCCTAATGAGGTCGTAGAGTACAATATTTAGTTTTAAATAGTAAATCTTTGTATGGAATCAATTTCTGCTGTTAAATTCGACAACTTTCGACCCAGGTGGATGAAAATAGCCGTAATAGATCAGTTTAGACCCGTAATATGCTTTAGATATTCAAATTTTCCACAAATTGGGAAGCTAGGTGCAATGGTTTAGCCTAATGAGGTCGTAGAGTACAATATTTAGTTTTAAATAGTAAATCTTTGTATGGAATCAATTTCTGCTGTTAAATTCGACAACTTTCGACCCAGGTGGATGAAAATAGCCGTAATGGATCAGTTTAGACCCGTAATATGCTTTAGATATTCAAATTTTCCACAAAGTGGGAAGCTAGGTGCAATGGTTTAGCCTAATGAGGTCGTAGAGTACAATATTTAGTTTTAAATAGTTAATCTTTGTATGGAATCAATTTCTGCTGTTAAATTCGACAACTTTCGACCCAGGTGGATGAAAATAGCCGTAATGGATCAGTTTAGACCCGTAATATGCTTTAGATATTCAAATTTTCCACAAATTGGGAAGCTAGGTGCAATGGTTTAGCCTAATGAGGTCGTAGAGTACAATATTTAGTTTTAAATAGTAAATCTTTGTATGGAATCAATTTCTGCTGTTAAATTCGACAACTTTCGACCCAGGTGGATGAAAATAGCCGTAATGGATCAGTTTAGACCCGTAATATGCTTTAGATATTCAAATTTTCCACAAATTGGGAAGCTAGGTGCAATGGTTTAGCCTAATGAGGTCGTAGAGTACAATATTTAGTTTTAAATAGTAAATCTTTGTATGGAATCAATTTCTGCTGTTAAATTCGACAACTTTCGACCCAGGTGGATGAAAATAGCCGTAATGGATCAGTTTAGACCCGTAATATGCTTTAGATATTCAAATTTTCCACAAAGTGGGAAGCTAGGTGCAATGGTTTAGCCTAATGAGGTCGTAGAGTACAATATTTAGTTTTAAATAGTAAATCTTTGTATGGAATCAATTTCTGCTGTTAAATTCGACAACTTTCGACCCAGGTGGATGAAAATAGCCGTAATGGATCAGTTTAGACCCGTAATATGCTTTAGATATTCAAATTTTCCACAAATTGGGAAGCTAGGTGCAATGGTTTAGCCTAATGAGGTCGTAGAGTACAATATTTAGTTTTAAATAGTAAATCTTTGTATGGAATCAATTTCTGCTGTTAAATTCGACAACTTTCGACCCAGGTGGATGAAAATAGCCGTAATGGATCAGTTTAGACCCGTAATATGCTTTAGATATTCAAATTTTCCACAAATTGGGAAGCTAGGTGCAATGGTTTAGCCTAATGAGGTCGTAGAGTACAATATTTAGTTTTAAATAGTAAATCTTTGTATGGAATCAATTTCTGCTGTTAAATTCGACAACTTTCGACCCAGGTGGATGAAAATAGCCGTAATGGATCAGTTTAGACCCGTAATATGCTTTAGATATTCAAATTTTCCACAAATTGGGAAGCTAGGTGCAATGGTTTAGCCTAATGAGGTCGTAGAGTACAATATTTAGTTTTAAATAGTTAATCTTTGTATGGAATCAATTTCTGCTGTTAAATTCGACAACTTTCGACCCAGGTGGATGAAAATAGCCGTAATGGATCAGTTTAGACCCGTAATATGCTTTAGATATTCAAATTTTCCACAAATGTGGGAAGCTAGGTGCAATGGTTTAGCCTAATGAGGTCGTAGAGTACAATATTTAGTTTTAAATAGTAAATCTTTGTATGGAATCAATTTCTGCTGTTAAATTCGACAACTTTCGACCCAGGTGGATGAAAATAGCCGTAATGGATCAGTTTAGACCCGTAATATGCTTTAGATATTCAAATTTTCCACAAATTGGGAAGCTAGGTGCAATGGTTTAGCCTAATGAGGTCGTAGAGTACAATATTTAGTTTTAAATAGTAAATCTTTGTATGGAATCAATTTCTGCTGTTAAATTCGACAACTTTCGACCCAGGTGGATGAAAATAGCCGTAATGGATCAGTTTAGACCCGTAATATGCTTTAGATATTCAAATTTTCCACAAAGTGGGAAGCTAGGTGCAATGGTTTAGCCTAATGAGGTCGTAGAGTACAATATTTAGTTTTAAATAGTAAATCTTTGTATGGAATCAATTTCTGCTGTTAAATTCGACAACTTTCGACCCAGGTGGATGAAAATAGCCGTAATGGATCAGTTTAGACCCGTAATATGCTTTAGATATTCAAATTTTCCACAAATGTGGGAAGCTAGGTGCAATGGTTTAGCCTAATGAGGTCGTAGAGTACAATATTTAGTTTTAAATAGTAAATCTTTGTATGGAATCAATTTCTGCTGTTAAATTCGACAACTTTCGACCCAGGTGGATGAAAATAGCCGTAATGGATCAGTTTAGACCCGTAATATGCTTTAGATATTCAAATTTTCCACAAATTGGGAAGCTAGGTGCAATGGTTTAGCCTAATGAGGTCGTAGAGTACAATATTTAGTTTTAAATAGTAAATCTTTGTATGGAATCAATTTCTGCTGTTAAATTCGACAACTTTCGACCCAGGTGGATGAAAATAGCCGTAATGGATCAGTTTAGACCCGTAATATGCTTTAGATATTCAAATTTTCCACAAATTGGGAAGCTAGGTGCAATGGTTTAGCCTAATGAGGTCGTAGAGTACAATATTTAGTTTTAAATAGTAAATCTTTGTATGGAATCAATTTCTGCTGTTAAATTCGACAACTTTCGACCCAGGTGGATGAAAATAGCCGTAATGGATCAGTTTAGACCCGTAATATGCTTTAGATATTCAAATTTTCCACAAATTGGGAAGCTAGGTGCAATGGTTTAGCCTAATGAGGTCGTAGAGTACAATATTTAGTTTTAAATAGTTAATCTTTGTATGGAATCAATTTCTGCTGTTAAATTCGACAACTTTCGACCCAGGTGGATGAAAATAGCCGTAATGGATCAGTTTAGACCCGTAATATGCTTTAGATATTCAAATTTTCCACAAATTGGGAAGCTAGGTGCAATGGTTTAGCCTAATGAGGTCGTAGAGTACAATATTTAGTTTTAAATAGTAAATCTTTGTATGGAATCAATTTCTGCTGTTAAATTCGACAACTTTCGACCCAGGTGGATGAAAATAGCCGTAATGGATCAGTTTAGACCCGTAATATGCTTTAGATATTCAAATTTTCCACAAATTGGGAAGCTAGGTGCAATGGTTTAGCCTAATGAGGTCGTAGAGTACAATATTTAGTTTTAAATAGTAAATCTTTGTATGGAATCAATTTCTGCTGTTAAATTCGACAACTTTCGACCCAGGTGGATGAAAATAGCCGTAATGGATCAGTTTAGACCCGTAATATGCTTTAGATATTCAAATTTTCCACAAATTGGGAAGCTAGGTGCAATGGTTTAGCCTAATGAGGTCGTAGAGTACAATATTTAGTTTTAAATAGTAAATCTTTGTATGGAATCAATTTCTGCTGTTAAATTCGACAACTTTCGACCCAGGTGGATGAAAATAGCCGTAATGGATCAGTTTAGACCCGTAATATGCTTTAGATATTCAAATTTTCCACAAATTGGGAAGCTAGGTGCAATGGTTTAGCCTAATGAGGTCGTAGAGTACAATATTTAGTTTTAAATAGTAAATCTTTGTATGGAATCAATTTCTGCTGTTAAATTCGACAACTTTCGACCCAGGTGGATGAAAATAGCCGTAATGGATCAGTTTAGACCCGTAATATGCTTTAGATATTCAAATTTTCCACAAATTGGGAAGCTAGGTGCAATGGTTTAGCCTAATGAGGTCGTAGAGTACAATATTTAGTTTTAAATAGTAAATCTTTGTATGGAATCAATTTCTGCTGTTAAATTCGACAACTTTCGACCCAGGTGGATGAAAATAGCCGTAATGGATCAGTTTAGACCCGTAATATGCTTTAGATATTCAAATTTTCCACAAAGTGGGAAGCTAGGTGCAATGGTTTAGCCTAATGAGGTCGTAGAGTACAATATTTAGTTTTAAATAGTTAATCTTTGTATGGAATCAATTTCTGCTGTTAAATTCGACAACTTTCGACCCAGGTGGATGAAAATAGCCGTAATGGATCAGTTTAGACCCGTAATATGCTTTAGATATTCAAATTTTCCACAAAGTGGGGAAGCTAGGTGCAATGGTTTAGCCTAATGAGGTCGTAGAGTACAATATTTAGTTTTAAATAGTAAATCTTTGTATGGAATCAATTTCTGCTGTTAAATTCGACAACTTTCGACCCAGGTGGATGAAAATAGCCGTAATGGATCAGTTTAGACCCGTAATATGCTTTAGATATTCAAATTTTCCACAAAGTGGGAAGCTAGGTGCAATGGTTTAGCCTAATGAGGTCGTAGAGTACAATATTTAGTTTTAAATAGTTAATCTTTGTATGGAATCAATTTCTGCTGTTAAATTCGACAACTTTCGACCCAGGTGGATGAAAATAGCCGTAATGGATCAGTTTAGACCCGTAATATGCTTTAGATATTCAAATTTTCCACAAATTGGGAAGCTAGGTGCAATGGTTTAGCCTAATGAGGTCGTAGAGTACAATATTTAGTTTTAAATAGTAAATCTTTGTATGGAATCAATTTCTGCTGTTAAATTCGACAACTTTCGACCCAGGTGGATGAAAATAGCCGTAATGGATCAGTTTAGACCCGTAATATGCTTTAGATATTCAAATTTTCCACAAATTGGGAAGCTAGGTGCAATGGTTTAGCCTAATGAGGTCGTAGAGTACAATATTTAGTTTTAAATAGTAAATCTTTGTATGGAATCAATTTCTGCTGTTAAATTCGACAACTTTCGACCCAGGTGGATGAAAATAGCCGTAATGGATCAGTTTAGACCCGTAATATGCTTTAGATATTCAAATTTTCCACAAATTGGGAAGCTAGGTGCAATGGTTTAGCCTAATGAGGTCGTAGAGTACAATATTTAGTTTTAAATAGTTAATCTTTGTATGGAATCAATTTCTGCTGTTAAATTCGACAACTTTCGACCCAGGTGGATGAAAATAGCCGTAATGGATCAGTTTAGACCCGTAATATGCTTTAGATATTCAAATTTTCCACAAATTGGGAAGCTAGGTGCAATGGTTTAGCCTAATGAGGTCGTAGAGTACAATATTTAGTTTTAAATAGTAAATCTTTGTATGGAATCAATTTCTGCTGTTAAATTCGACAACTTTCGACCCAGGTGGATGAAAATAGCCGTAATGGATCAGTTTAGACCCGTAATATGCTTTAGATATTCAAATTTTCCACAAATTGGGAAGCTAGGTGCAATGGTTTAGCCTAATGAGGTCGTAGAGTACAATATTTAGTTTTAAATAGTAAATCTTTGTATGGAATCAATTTCTGCTGTTAAATTCGACAACTTTCGACCCAGGTGGATGAAAATAGCCGTAATGGATCAGTTTAGACCCGTAATATGCTTTAGATATTCAAATTTTCCACAAATTGGGAAGCTAGGTGCAATGGTTTAGCCTAATGAGGTCGTAGAGTACAATATTTAGTTTTAAATAGTAAATCTTTGTATGGAATCAATTTCTGCTGTTAAATTCGACAACTTTCGACCCAGGTGGATGAAAATAGCCGTAATGGATCAGTTTAGACCCGTAATATGCTTTAGATATTCAAATTTTCCACAAATTGGGAAGCTAGGTGCAATGGTTTAGCCTAATGAGGTCGTAGAGTACAATATTTAGTTTTAAATAGTAAATCTTTGTATGGAATCAATTTCTGCTGTTAAATTCGACAACTTTCGACCCAGGTGGATGAAAATAGCCGTAATGGATCAGTTTAGACCCGTAATATGCTTTAGATATTCAAATTTTCCACAAAGTGGGAAGCTAGGTGCAATGGTTTAGCCTAATGAGGTCGTAGAGTACAATATTTAGTTTTAAATAGTTAATCTTTGTATGGAATCAATTTCTGCTGTTAAATTCGACAACTTTCGACCCAGGTGGATGAAAATAGCCGTAATGGATCAGTTTAGACCCGTAATATGCTTTAGATATTCAAATTTTCCACAAATTGGGAAGCTAGGTGCAATGGTTTAGCCTAATGAGGTCGTAGAGTACAATATTTAGTTTTAAATAGTAAATCTTTGTATGGAATCAATTTCTGCTGTTAAATTCGACAACTTTCGACCCAGGTGGATGAAAATAGCCGTAATGGATCAGTTTAGACCCGTAATATGCTTTAGATATTCAAATTTTCCACAAAGTGGGAAGCTAGGTGCAATGGTTTAGCCTAATGAGGTCGTAGAGTACAATATTTAGTTTTAAATAGTAAATCTTTGTATGGAATCAATTTCTGCTGTTAAATTCGACAACTTTCGACCCAGGTGGATGAAAATAGCCGTAATGGATCAGTTTAGACCCGTAATATGCTTTAGATATTCAAATTTTCCACAAATTGGGAAGCTAGGTGCAATGGTTTAGCCTAATGAGGTCGTAGAGTACAATATTTAGTTTTAAATAGTAAATCTTTGTATGGAATCAATTTCTGCTGTTAAATTCGACAACTTTCGACCCAGGTGGATGAAAATAGCCGTAATGGATCAGTTTAGACCCGTAATATGCTTTAGATATTCAAATTTTCCACAAATTGGGAAGCTAGGTGCAATGGTTTAGCCTAATGAGGTCGTAGAGTACAATATTTAGTTTTAAATAGTAATAATCTTTGTATGGAATCAATTTCTGCTGTTAAACTTCAGACAACTTTCGACCCAGGTGGATGAAAATAGCCGTAATGGATCAGTTTAGACCCGTAATATGCTTTAGATATTCAAATTTTCCACAAAGTTTGGGAAGCTAGGTGCAATGGTTTAGCCTAATGAGGTCGTAGAGTACAATATTTAGTTTTAAATAGTAAATCTTTGTATGGAATCAATTTCTGCTGTTAAATTCGACAACTTTCGACCCAGGTGGATGAAAATAGCCGTAATGGATCAGTTTAGACCCGTAATATGCTTTAGATATTCAAATTTTCCACAAAGTGGGAAGCTAGGTGCAATGGTTTAGCCTAATGAGGTCGTAGAGTACAATATTTAGTTTTAAATAGTAAATCTTTGTATGGAATCAATTTCTGCTGTTAAATTCGACAACTTTCGACCCAGGTGGATGAAAATAGCCGTAATGGATCAGTTTAGACCCGTAATATGCTTTAGATATTCAAATTTTCCACAAATTGGGAAGCTAGGTGCAATGGTTTAGCCTAATGAGGTCGTAGAGTACAATATTTAGTTTTAAATAGTAAATCTTTGTATGGAATCAATTTCTGCTGTTAAATTCGACAACTTTCGACCCGGGTGGATGAAAATAGCCGTAATGGATCAGTTTAGACCCGTAATATGCTTTAGATATTCAAATTTTCCACAAATTGGGAAGCTAGGTGCAATGGTTTAGCCTAATGAGGTCGTAGAGTACAATATTTAGTTTTAAATAGTAAATCTTTGTATGGAATCAATTTCTGCTGTTAAATTCGACAACTTTCGACCCAGGTGGATGAAAATAGCCGTAATGGATCAGTTTAGACCCGTAATATGCTTTAGATATTCAAATTTTCCACAAATTGGGAAGCTAGGTGCAATGGTTTAGCCTAATGAGGTCGTAGAGTACAATATTTAGTTTTAAATAGTAAATCTTTGTATGGAATCAATTTCTGCTGTTAAATTCGACAACTTTCGACCCAGGTGGATGAAAATAGCCGTAATGGATCAGTTTAGACCCGTAATATGCTTTAGATATTCAAATTTTCCACAAATTGGGAAGCTAGGTGCAATGGTTTAGCCTAATGAGGTCGTAGAGTACAATATTTAGTTTTAAATAGTAAATCTTTGTATGGAATCAATTTCTGCTGTTAAATTCAACAACTTTCGACCCAGGTGGATGAAAATAGCCGTAATGGATCAGTTTAGACCCGTAATATGCTTTAGATATTCAAATTTTCCACAAAGTGGGAAGCTAGGTGCAATGGTTTAGCCTAATGAGGTCGTAGAGTACAATATTTAGTTTTAAATAGTAAATCTTTGTATGGAATCAATTTCTGCTGTTAAATTCGACAACTTTCGACCCAGGTGGATGAAAATAGCCGTAATGGATCAGTTTAGACCCGTAATATGCTTTAGATATTCAAATTTTCCACAAATTGGGAAGCTAGGTGCAATGGTTTAGCCTAATGAGGTCGTAGAGTACAATATTTAGTTTTAAATAGTTAAATCTTTGTATGGAATCAATTTCTGCTGTTAAATTCGACAACTTTCGACCCAGGTGGATGAAAATAGCCGTAATGGATCAGTTTAGACCCGTAATATGCTTTAGATATTCAAATTTTCCACAAATTGGGAAGCTAGGTGCAATGGTTTAGCCTAATGAGGTCGTAGAGTACAATATTTAGTTTTAAATAGTTAATCTTTGTATGGAATCAATTTCTGCTGTTAAATTCGACAACTTTCGACCCAGGTGGATGAAAATAGCCGTAATGGATCAGTTTAGACCCGTAATATGCTTTAGATATTCAAATTTTCCACAAAGTGGGAAGCTAGGTGCAATGGTTTAGCCTAATGAGGTCGTAGAGTACAATATTTAGTTTTAAATAGTAAATCTTTGTATGGAATCAATTTCTGCTGTTAAATTCGACAACTTTCGACCCAGGTGGATGAAAATAGCCGTAATGGATCAGTTTAGACCCGTAATATGCTTTAGATATTCAAATTTTCCACAAAGTGGGAAGCTAGGTGCAATGGTTTAGCCTAATGAGGTCGTAGAGTACAATATTTAGTTTTAAATAGTAAATCTTTGTATGGAATCAATTTCTGCTGTTAAATTCGACAACTTTCGACCCAGGTGGATGAAAATAGCCGTAATGGATCAGTTTAGACCCGTAATATGCTTTAGATATTCAAATTTTCCACAAAGTGGGAAGCTAGGTGCAATGGTTTAGCCTAATGAGGTCGTAGAGTACAATATTTAGTTTTAAATAGTAAATCTTTGTATGGAATCAATTTCTGCTGTTAAATTCGACAACTTTCGACCCAGGTGGATGAAAATAGCCGTAATGGATCAGTTTAGACCCGTAATATGCTTTAGATATTCAAATTTTCCACAAAGTGGGAAGCTAGGTGCAATGGTTTAGCCTAATGAGGTCGTAGAGTACAATATTTAGTTTTAAATAGTAAATCTTTGTATGGAATCAATTTCTGCTGTTAAATTCGACAACTTTCGACCCAGGTGGATGAAAATAGCCGTAATGGATCAGTTTAGACCCGTAATATGCTTTAGATATTCAAATTTTCCACAAAGTGGGAAGCTAGGTGCAATGGTTTAGCCTAATGAGGTCGTAGAGTACAATATTTAGTTTTAAATAGTAAATCTTTGTATGGAATCAATTTCTGCTGTTAAATTCGACAACTTTCGACCCAGGTGGATGAAAATAGCCGTAATGGATCAGTTTAGACCCGTAATATGCTTTAGATATTCAAATTTTCCACAAATTGGGAAGCTAGGTGCAATGGTTTAGCCTAATGAGGTCGTAGAGTACAATATTTAGTTTTAAATAGTAAATCTTTGTATGGAATCAATTTCTGCTGTTAAATTCGACAACTTTCGACCCAGGTGGATGAAAATAGCCGTAATGGATCAGTTTAGACCCGTAATATGCTTTAGATATTCAAATTTTCCACAAATTGGGAAGCTAGGTGCAATGGTTTAGCCTAATGAGGTCGTAGAGTACAATATTTAGTTTTAAATAGTAAATCTTTGTATGGAATCAATTTCTGCTGTTAAATTCGACAACTTTCGACCCAGGTGGATGAAAATAGCCGTAATGGATCAGTTTAGACCCGTAATATGCTTTAGATATTCAAATTTTCCACAAAGTGGGAAGCTAGGTGCAATGGTTTAGCCTAATGAGGTCGTAGAGTACAATATTTAGTTTTAAATAGTAAATCTTTGTATGGAATCAATTTCTGCTGTTAAATTCGACAACTTTCGACCCAGGTGGATGAAAATAGCCGTAATGGATCAGTTTAGACCCGTAATATGCTTTAGATATTCAAATTTTCCACAAATTGGGAAGCTAGGTGCAATGGTTTAGCCTAATGAGGTCGTAGAGTACAATATTTAGTTTTAAATAGTAAATCTTTGTATGGAATCAATTTCTGCTGTTAAATTCGACAACTTTCGACCCAGGTGGATGAAAATAGCCGTAATGGATCAGTTTAGACCCGTAATATGCTTTAGATATTCAAATTTTCCACAAATTGGGAAGCTAGGTGCAATGGTTTAGCCTAATGAGGTCGTAGAGTACAATATTTAGTTTTAAATAGTAAATCTTTGTATGGAATCAATTTCTGCTGTTAAATTCGACAACTTTCGACCCAGGTGGATGAAAATAGCCGTAATGGATCAGTTTAGACCCGTAATATGCTTTAGATATTCAAATTTTCCACAAATTGGGAAGCTAGGTGCAATGGTTTAGCCCAATGAGGTCGTAGAGTACAATATTTAGTTTTAAATAGTAAATCTTTGTATGGAATCAATTTCTGCTGTTAAATTCGACAACTTTCGACCCAGGTGGATGAAAATAGCCGTAATGGATCAGTTTAGACCCGTAATATGCTTTAGATATTCAAATTTTCCACAAATTGGGAAGCTAGGTGCAATGGTTTAGCCTAATGAGGTCGTAGAGTACAATATTTAGTTTTAAATAGTAAATCTTTGTATGGAATCAATTTCTGCTGTTAAATTCGACAACTTTCGACCCAGGTGGATGAAAATAGCCGTAATGGATCAGTTTAGACCCGTAATATGCTTTAGATATTCAAATTTTCCACAAATTGGGAAGCTAGGTGCAATGGTTTAGCCTAATGAGGTCGTAGAGTACAATATTTAGTTTTAAATAGTAAATCTTTGTATGGAATCAATTTCTGCTGTTAAATTCGACAACTTTCGACCCAGGTGGATGAAAATAGCCGTAATAGATCAGTTTAGACCCGTAATATGCTTTAGATATTCAAATTTTCCACAAAGTGGGAAGCTAGGTGCAATGGTTTAGCCTAATGAGGTCGTAGAGTACAATATTTAGTTTTAAATAGTTAATCTTTGTATGGAATCAATTTCTGCTGTTAAATTCGACAACTTTCGACCCAGGTGGATGAAAATAGCCGTAATGGATCAGTTTAGACCCGTAATATGCTTTAGATATTCAAATTTTCCACAAAGTGGGAAGCTAGGTGCAATGGTTTAGCCTAATGAGGTCGTAGAGTACAATATTTAGTTTTAAATAGTAAATCTTTGTATGGAATCAATTTCTGCTGTTAAATTCGACAACTTTCGACCCAGGTGGATGAAAATAGCCGTAATGGATCAGTTTAGACCCGTAATATGCTTTAGATATTCAAATTTTCCACAAATTGGGAAGCTAGGTGCAATGGTTTAGCCTAATGAGGTCGTAGAGTACAATATTTAGTTTTAAATAGTAAATCTTTGTATGGAATCAATTTCTGCTGTTAAATTCGACAACTTTCGACCCAGGTGGATGAAAATAGCCGTAATGGATCAGTTTAGACCCGTAATATGCTTTAGATATTCAAATTTTCCACAAATTGGGAAGCTAGGTGCAATGGTTTAGCCTAATGAGGTCGTAGAGTACAATATTTAGTTTTAAATAGTTAATCTTTGTATGGAATCAATTTCTGCTGTTAAATTCGACAACTTTCGACCCAGGTGGATGAAAATAGCCGTAATGGATCAGTTTAGACCCGTAATATGCTTTAGATATTCAAATTTTCCACAAAGTGGGAAGCTAGGTGCAATGGTTTAGCCTAATGAGGTCGTAGAGTACAATATTTAGTTTTTAAATAGTAAATCTTTGTATGGAATCAATTTCTGCTGTTAAATTCGACAACTTTCGACCCAGGTGGATGAAAATAGCCGTAATGGATCAGTTTAGACCCGTAATATGCTTTAGATATTCAAATTTTCCACAAAGTGGGAAGCTAGGTGCAATGGTTTAGCCTAATGAGGTCGTAGAGTACAATATTTAGTTTTAAATAGTTAATCTTTGTATGGAATCAATTTCTGCTGTTAAATTCGACAACTTTCGACCCAGGTGGATGAAAATAGCCGTAATGGATCAGTTTAGACCCGTAATATGCTTTAGATATTCAAATTTTCCACAAAGTGGGAAGCTAGGTGCAATGGTTTAGCCTAATGAGGTCGTAGAGTACAATATTTAGTTTTAAATAGTAAATCTTTGTATGGAATCAATTTCTGCTGTTAAATTCGACAACTTTCGACCCAGGTGGATGAAAATAGCCGTAATGGATCAGTTTAGACCCGTAATATGCTTTAGATATTCAAATTTTCCACAAAGTGGGAAGCTAGGTGCAATGGTTTAGCCTAATGAGGTCGTAGAGTACAATATTTAGTTTTAAATAGTTAATCTTTGTATGGAATCAATTTCTGCTGTTAAATTCGACAACTTTCGACCCAGGTGGATGAAAATAGCCGTAATAGATCAGTTTAGACCCGTAATATGCTTTAGATATTCAAATTTTCCACAAAGTGGGAAGCTAGGTGCAATGGTTTAGCCTAATGAGGTCGTAGAGTACAATATTTAGTTTTAAATAGTTAATCTTTGTATGGAATCAATTTCTGCTGTTAAATTCGACAACTTTCGACCCAGGTGGATGAAAATAGCCGTAATGGATCAGTTTAGACCCGTAATATGCTTTAGATATTCAAATTTTCCACAAAGTGGGAAGCTAGGTGCAATGGTTTAGCCTAATGAGGTCGTAGAGTACAATATTTAGTTTTAAATAGTAAATCTTTGTATGGAATCAATTTCTGCTGTTAAATTCGACAACTTTCGACCCAGGTGGATGAAAATAGCCGTAATGGATCAGTTTAGACCCGTAATATGCTTTAGATATTCAAATTTTCCACAAATTGGGAAGCTAGGTGCAATGGTTTAGCCTAATGAGGTCGTAGAGTACAATATTTAGTTTTAAATAGTAAATCTTTGTATGGAATCAATTTCTGCTGTTAAATTCGACAACTTTCGACCCAGGTGGATGAAAATAGCCGTAATGGATCAGTTTAGACCCGTAATATGCTTTAGATATTCAAATTTTCCACAAATTGGGAAGCTAGGTGCAATGGTTTAGCCTAATGAGGTCGTAGAGTACAATATTTAGTTTTAAATAGTTAATCTTTGTATGGAATCAATTTCTGCTGTTAAATTCGACAACTTTCGACCCAGGTGGATGAAAATAGCCGTAATGGATCAGTTTAGACCCGTAATATGCTTTAGATATTCAAATTTTCCACAAATTGGGAAGCTAGGTGCAATGGTTTAGCCTAATGAGGTCGTAGAGTACAATATTTAGTTTTAAATAGTAAATCTTTGTATGGAATCAATTTCTGCTGTTAACTTCGACAACTTTCGACCCAGGTGGATGAAAATAGCCGTAATGGATCAGTTTAGACCCGTAATATGCTTTAGATATTCAAATTTTCCACAAATTGGGAAGCTAGGTGCAATGGTTTAGCCCAATGAGGTCGTAGAGTACAATATTTAGTTTAAAATGGTAAATCTTTGTATGGAGTCAATCTCTGCTGTTAACTTCGACAACTTTCGACCCAGGTGGATGAAAATAGCCGTAATAGATCAGTTTAGACCCGTAATATGCTTTAGATATTCAAATTTTCCACAAAGTGGGAAGCTAGGTGCAATGGTTTAGCTTAATAAGGTCGTAGAGTACAATATTTAGTTTTAAATAGTTAATCTTTGTATGGAATCAATTTCTGCTGTTAAATTCGACAACTTTCGACCCAGGTGGATGAAAATAGCCGTAAAGGATCAGTTTAGACCCGTAATATGCTTTAGATATTCAAATTTTCCACAAATTGGGAAGCTAGGTGCAATGGTTTAGCCTAATGAGGTCGTAGAGTACAATATTTAGTTTTAAATAGTAAATCTTTGTATGGAATCAATTTCTGCTGTTAAATTCGACAACTTTCGACCCAGGTGGATGAAAATAGCCGTAATGGATCAGTTTAAAACCGTAATATGCTTAAGATATTCAAATTTTCCACAAATTGGGATGCTAGGTGCAATGGTTTAGCCTAATGAGGTCGTAGAGTACAGTATTTAGTTTTAAATAGTAAATCTTTGTATGGAATCAATTTCTGCTGTTAAATTTGACAACTTTCGACCCAGGTGGATGAAAATAGCCGTAATAGATCAGTTTAGACCCGTAATATGCTTTAGATATTCAAATTTTCCACAAAGTGGGAAGCTAGGTGCAATGGTTTAGCCTAATGAGGTCGTAGAGTACAATATTTAGTTTTAAATAGTAAATCTTTGTATGGAATCAATTTCTGCTGTTAACTTCGACAACTTTCGACCCAGGTGGATGAAAATAGCCGTAATGGATCAGTTTAAACCCGTAATATGCTTTAGATATTCAAATTTTCCACAAATTGGGAAGCTAGGTGCAATGGTTTAGCCTAATGAGGTCGTAGAGTATAATATTTAGTTTTAAATAGTAAATCTTTGTATGGAATCAATTTCTGCTGTTAAATTCGACAACTTTCGACCCAGGTGGATGAAAATAGCCGTAATGGATCAGTTTAGACCCGTAATATGCTTTAGATATTCAAATTTTCCACAAATTGGGAAGCTAGGTGCAATGGTTTAGCCTAATGAGGTCGTAGAGTACGATATTTAGTTTTAAATAGTAAATCTTTGTATGGAATCAATTTCTGCTGTTAAATTCGACAACTTTCGACCCAGGTGGATGAAAATAGCCGTAATGGATCAGTTTAGACCCGTAATATGCTTTAGATATTCAAATTTTCCACAAAGTGGGAAGCTAGGTGCAATGGTTTAGCCTAATGAGGTCGTAGAGTACAATATTTAGTTTTAAATAGTAAATCTTTGTATGGAATCAATTTCTGCTGTTAAATTCGACAACTTTCGACCCAGGTGGATGAAAATAGCCGTAATAGATCAGTTTAGACCCGTAATATGCTTTAGATATTCAAATTTTCCACAAAGTGGGAAGCTAGGTGCAATGGTTTAGCCTAATGAGGTCGTAGAGTACAATATTTAGTTTTAAATAGTAAATCTTTGTATGGAATCAATTTCTGCTGTTAACTTCGAAAACTTTCGACCCAGGTGGATGAAAATAGCCGTAATGGATCAGTTTAAACCCGTAATATGCTTTAGATATTCAAATTTTCCACAAATTGGGAAGCTAGGTGCAATGGTTTAGCCTAATGAGGTCGTAGAGTACAATATTTAGTTTTAAATAGTAAATCTTTGTATGGAATCAATTTCTGCTGTTAAATTCAACAACTTTCGACCCAGGTGGATGAAAATTGCCGTAATAGATCAGTTTAGACCCGTAATATGCTTTAGATATTCAAATTTTCCATAAATTGGGAAGCTAGGTGCAATGGTTTAGCCTAATGAGGTCGTAGAGTACAATATTTAGTTTTAAATAGTTAATCTTTGTATGGAATCAATTTCTGCTGTTAAATTCGACAACTTTCGACCCAGGTGGATGAAAATAGCCGTAATGGATCAGTTTAAACCCGTAATATGCTTTAGATATTCAAATTTTCCACAAATTGGGAAGCTAGGTGCAATGGTTTAGCCTAATGAGGTCGTAGAGTACAATATTTAGTTTTAAATAGTAAATCTTTGTATGGAATCAATTTCTGCTGTTAAATTCGACAACTTTCGACCCAGGTGGATGAAAATAGCCGTAATAGATCAGTTTAGACCCGTAATATGCTTTAGATATTCAAATTTTCCACAAATTGGGAAGCTAGGTGCAATGGTTTAGCCTAATGAGGTCGTAGAGTACAATATTTAGTTTTAAATAGTTAATCTTTGTATGGAATCAATTTCTGCTGTTAAATTCGACAACTTTCGACCCAGGTGGATGAAAATAGCCGTAATGGATCAGTTTAGACCCGTAATATGCTTTAGATATTCAAATTTTCCACAAATTGGGAAGCTAGGTGCAATGGTTTAGCCTAATGAGGTCGTAGAGTACAATATTTAGTTTTAAATAGTTAATCTTTGTATGGAATCAATTTCTGCTGTTAAATTCGACAACTTTCGGCCCAGGTGGATGAAAATAGCCGTAATGGATCAGTTTAGACCCGTAATATGCTTTAGATATTCAAATTTTCCACAAATTGGGAAGCTAGGTGCAATGGTTTAGCCTAATGAGGTCGTAGAGTACAATATTTAGTTTTAAATAGTAAATCTTTGTATGGAATCAATTTCTGCTGTTAACTTCGACAACTTTCGACCCAGGTGGATGAAAATAGCCGTAATGGATCAGTTTAGACCCGTAATATGCTTTAGATATTCAAATTTTCCACAAATTGGGAAGCTAGGTGCAATGGTTTAGCCTAATGAGGTCGTAGAGTACAATATTTAGTTTTAAATAGTTAATCTTTGTATGGAATCAATTTCTGCTGTTAAATTCGACAACTTTCGACCCAGGTGGATGAAAATAGCCGTAATGGATCAGTTTAGACCCGTAATATGCTTTAGATATTCAAATTTTCCACAAATTGGGAAGCTAGGTGCAATGGTTTAGCCTAATGAGGTCGTAGAGTACAATATTTAGTTTTAAATAGTTAATCTTTGTATGGAATCAATTTCTGCTGTTAAATTCGACAACTTTCGACCCAGGTGGATGAAAATAGCCGTAATGGATCAGTTTAGACCCGTAATATGCTTTAGATATTCAAATTTTCCACAAATTGGGAAGCTAGGTGCAATGGTTTAGCCTAATGAGGTCGTAGAGTACAATATTTAGTTTTAAATAGTAAATCTTTGTATGGAATCAATTTCTGCTGTTAAATTCGACAACTTTCGACCCAGGTGGATGAAAATAGCCGTAATGGATCAGTTTAGACCCGTAATATGCTTTAGATATTCAAATTTTCCACAAAGTGGGAAGCTAGGTGCAATGGTTTAGCCTAATGAGGTCGTAGAGTACAATATTTAGTTTTAAATAGTTAATCTTTGTATGGAATCAATTTCTGCTGTTAAATTCGACAACTTTCGACCCAGGTGGATGAAAATAGCCGTAATAGATCAGTTTAGACCCGTAATATGCTTTAGATATTCAAATTTTCCACAAATTGGGAAGCTAGGTGCAATGGTTTAGCCTAATGAGGTCGTAGAGTACAATATTTAGTTTTAAATAGTTAATCTTTGTATGGAATCAATTTCTGCTGTTAAATTCGACAACTTTCGACCCAGGTGGATGAAAATAGCCGTAATAGATCAGTTTAGACCCGTAATATGCTTTAGATATTCAAATTTTCCACAAATTGGGAAGCTAGGTGCAATGGTTTAGCCTAATGAGGTCGTAGAGTACAATATTTAGTTTTAAATAGTTAATCTTTGTATGGAATCAATTTCTGCTGTTAAATTCGACAACTTTCGACCCAGGTGGATGAAAATAGCCGTAATGGATCAGTTTAGACCCGTAATATGCTTTAGATATTCAAATTTTCCACAAAGTGGGAAGCTAGGTGCAATGGTTTAGCCTAATGAGGTCGTAGAGTACAATATTTAGTTTTAAATAGTAAATCTTTGTATGGAATCAATTTCTGCTGTTAAATTCGACAACTTTCGACCCAGGTGGATGAAAATAGCCGTAATGGATCAGTTTAGACCCGTAATATGCTTTAGATATTCAAATTTTCCACAAATTGGGAAGCTAGGTGCAATGGTTTAGCCTAATGAGGTCGTAGAGTACAATATTTAGTTTTAAATAGTTAATCTTTGTATGGAATCAATTTCTGCTGTTAAATTCGACAACTTTCGACCCAGGTGGATGAAAATAGCCGTAATGGATCAGTTTAGACCCGTAATATGCTTTAGATATTCAAATTTTCCACAAATTGGGAAGCTAGGTGCAATGGTTTAGCCTAATGAGGTCGTAGAGTACAATATTTAGTTTTAAATAGTAAATCTTTGTATGGAATCAATTTCTGCTGTTAAATTCGACAACTTTCGACCCAGGTGGATGAAAATAGCCGTAATAGATCAGTTTAGACCCGTAATATGCTTTAGATATTCAAATTTTCCACAAATTGGGAAGCTAGGTGCAATGGTTTAGCCTAATGAGGTCGTAGAGTACAATATTTAGTTTTAAATAGTTAATCTTTGTATGGAATCAATTTCTGCTGTTAAATTCGACAACTTTCGGCCCAGGTGGATGAAAATAGCCGTAATGGATCAGTTTAGACCCGTAATATGCTTTAGATATTCAAATTTTCCACAAATTGGGAAGCTAGGTGCAATGGTTTAGCCTAATGAGGTCGTAGAGTACAATATTTAGTTTTAAATAGTAAATCTTTGTATGGAATCAATTTCTGCTGTTAACTTCGACAACTTTCGACCCAGGTGGATGAAAATAGCCGTAATGGATCAGTTTAGACCCGTAATATGCTTTAGATATTCAAATTTTCCACAAATTGGGAAGCTAGGTGCAATGGTTTAGCCTAATGAGGTCGTAGAGTACAATATTTAGTTTTAAATAGTTAATCTTTGTATGGAATCAATTTCTGCTGTTAAATTCGACAACTTTCGACCCAGGTGGATGAAAATAGCCGTAATGGATCAGTTTAGACCCGTAATATGCTTTAGATATTCAAATTTTCCACAAATTGGGAAGCTAGGTGCAATGGTTTAGCCTAATGAGGTCGTAGAGTACAATATTTAGTTTTAAATAGTAAATCTTTGTATGGAATCAATTTCTGCTGTTAAATTCGACAACTTTCGACCCAGGTGGATGAAAATAGCCGTAATAGATCAGTTTAGACCCGTAATATGCTTTAGATATTCAAATTTTCCACAAATTGGGAAGCTAGGTGCAATGGTTTAGCCTAATGAGGTCGTAGAGTACAATATTTAGTTTTAAATAGTTAATCTTTGTATGGAATCAATTTCTGCTGTTAAATTCGACAACTTTCGACCCAGGTGGATGAAAATAGCCGTAATAGATCAGTTTAGACCCGTAATATGCTTTAGATATTCAAATTTTCCACAAAGTGGGAAGCTAGGTGCAATGGTTTAGCCTAATGAGGTCGTAGAGTACAATATTTAGTTTTAAATAGTAAATCTTTGTATGGAATCAATTTCTGCTGTTAAATTCGACAACTTTCGACCCAGGTGGATGAAAATAGCCGTAATGGATCAGTTTAGACCCGTAATATGCTTTAGATATTCAAATTTTCCACAAATTGGGAAGCTAGGTGCAATGGTTTAGCCTAATGAGGTCGTAGAGTACAATATTTAGTTTTAAATAGTTAATCTTTGTATGGAATCAATTTCTGCTGTTAAATTCGACAACTTTCGACCCAGGTGGATGAAAATAGCCGTAATGGATCAGTTTAGACCCGTAATATGCTTTAGATATTCAAATTTTCCACAAATTGGGAAGCTAGGTGCAATGGTTTAGCCTAATGAGGTCGTAGAGTACAATATTTAGTTTTAAATAGTAAATCTTTGTATGGAATCAATTTCTGCTGTTAAATTCGACAACTTTCGACCCAGGTGGATGAAAATAGCCGTAATGGATCAGTTTAGACCCGTAATATGCTTTAGATATTCAAATTTTCCACAAATTGGGAAGCTAGGTGCAATGGTTTAGCCTAATGAGGTCGTAGAGTACAATATTTAGTTTTAAATAGTTAATCTTTGTATGGAATCAATTTCTGCTGTTAAATTCGACAACTTTCGACCCAGGTGGATGAAAATAGCCGTAATGGATCAGTTTAAACCCGTAATATGCTTTAGATATTCAAATTTTCCACAAATTGGGAAGCTAGGTGCAATGGTTTAGCCTAATGAGGTCGTAGAGTACAATATTTAGTTTTAAATAGTAAATCTTTGTATGGAATCAATTTCTGCTGTTAAATTCGACAACTTTCGACCCAGGTGGATGAAAATAGCCGTAATAGATCAGTTTAGACCCGTAATATGCTTTAGATATTCAAATTTTCCACAAATTGGGAAGCTAGGTGCAATGGTTTAGCCTAATGAGGTCGTAGAGTACAATATTTAGAATTAAATAGTAAGTCTTTGTATGGAATCAATTTCTGCTGTTAAATTCGACAACTTTCGGCCCAGGTGGATGAAAATAGCCGTAATGGATCAGTTTAGACCCGTAATATGCTTTAGATATTCAAATTTTCCACAAATTGGGAAGCTAGGTGCAATGGTTTAGCCTAATGAGGTCGTAGAGTACAATATTTAGTTTTAAATAGTAAATCTTTGTATGGAATCAATTTCTGCTGTTAACTTCGACAACTTTCGACCCAGGTGGATGAAAATAGCCGTAATGGATCAGTTTAGACCCGTAATATGCTTTAGATATTCAAATTTTCCACAAATTTGGAAGCTAGGTGCAATGGTTTAGCCTAATGAGGTCGTAGAGTACAATATTTAGTTTTAAATAGTTAATCTTTGTATGGAATCAATTTCTGCTGTTAAATTCGACAACTTTCGACCCAGGTGGATGAAAATAGCCGTAATGGATCAGTTTAGACCCGTAATATGCTTTAGATATTCAAATTTTCCACAAATTGGGAAGCTAGGTGCAATGGTTTAGCCTAATGAGGTCGTAGAGTACAATATTTAGTTTTAAATAGTTAATCTTTGTATGGAATCAATTTCTGCTGTTAAATTCGACAACTTTCGACCCAGGTGGATGAAAATAGCCGTAATGGATCAGTTTAGACCCGTAATATGCTTTAGATATTCAAATTTTCCACAAATTGGGAAGCTAGGTGCAATGGTTTAGCCTAATGAGGTCGTAGAGTACAATATTTAGTTTTAAATAGTAAATCTTTGTATGGAATCAATTTCTGCTGGTAAATTCGACAACTTTCGACCCAGGTGGATGAAAATAGCCGTAATAGATCAGTTTAGACCCGTAATATGCTTTAGATATTCAAATTTTCCACAAAGTGGGAAGCTAGGTGCAATGGTTTAGCTTAATGAGGTCGTAGAGTACAATATTTAGTTTTAAATAGTTAATCTTTGTATGGAATAAATTTCTGCTGTTAAATTCGACAACTTTCGACCCAGGTGGATGAAAATAGCCGTAATAGATCAGTTTAGACCCGTAATATGCTTTAGATATTCAAATTTTCCACAAAGTGGGAAGCTAGGTGCAATGGTTTAGCTTAATGAGGTCGTAGAGTACAATATTTAGTTTTAAATAGTTAATCTTTGTATGGAATCAATTTCTGCTGTTAAATTCGACAACTTTCGACCCAGGTGGATGAAAATAGCCGTAATGGATCAGTTTAGACCCGTAATATGCTTTAGATATTCAAATTTTCCACAAATTGGGAAGCTAGGTGCAATGGTTTAGCCTAATGAGGTCGTAGAGTACAATATTTAGTTTTAAATAGTTAATCTTTGTATGGAATCAATTTCTGCTGTTAAATTCGACAACTTTCGACCCAGGTGGATGAAAATAGCCGTAATGGATCAGTTTAGACCCGTAATATGCTTTAGATATTCAAATTTTCCACAAATTGGGAAGCTAGGTGCAATGGTTTAGCCTAATGAGGTCGTAGAGTACAATATTTAGTTTTAAATAGTAAATCTTTGTATGGAATCAATTTCTGCTGTTAAATTCGACAACTTTCGACCCAGGTGGATGAAAATAGCCGTAATAGATCAGTTTAGACCCGTAATATGCTTTAGATATTCAAATTTTCCACAAAGTGGGAAGCTAGGTGCAATGGTTTAGCTTAATGAGGTCGTAGAGTACAATATTTAGTTTTAAATAGTTAATCTTTGTATGGAATCAATTTCTGCTGTTAAATTCGACAACTTTCGACCCAGGTGGATGAAAATAGCCGTAATAGATCAGTTTAGACCCGTAATATGCTTTAGATATTCAAATTTTCCACAAAGTGGGAAGCTAGGTGCAATGGTTTAGCTTAATGAGGTCGTAGAGTACAATATTTAGTTTTAAATAGTTAATCTTTGTATGGAATCAATTTCTGCTGTTAAATTCGACAACTTTCGACCCAGGTGGATGAAAATAGCCGTAATGGATCAGTTTAGACCCGTAATATGCTTTAGATATTCAAATTTTCCACAAATTGGGAAGCTAGGTGCAATGGTTTAGCCTAATGAGGTCGTAGAGTACAATATTTAGTTTTAAATAGTAAATCTTTGTATGGAATCAATTTCTGCTGTTAAATTCGACAACTTTCGACCCAGGTGGATGAAAATAGCCGTAATGGATCAGTTTAGACCCGTAATATGCTTTAGATATTCAAATTTTCCACAAATTGGGAAGCTAGGTGCAATGGTTTAGCCTAATGAGGTCGTAGAGTACAATATTTAGTCTTAAATAGTAAATCTTTGTATGGAATCAATTTCTGCTGTTAACTTCGACAACTTTCGACCCAGGTGGATGAAAATAGCCGTAATGGATCAGTTTAGACCCGTAATATGCTTTAGATATTCAAATTTTCCACAAAGTGGGAAGCTAGGTGCAATGGTTTAGCTTAATGAGGTCGCAGAGTACAATATTTAGTTTTAAATAGTTAATCTTTGTATGGAATCAATTTCTGCTGTTAAATTCGACAACTTTCGACCCAGGTGGATGAAAATAGCCGTAATGGATCAGTTTAGACCCGTAATATGCTTTAGATATTCAAATTTTCCACAAAGTGGGAAGCTAGGTGCAATGGTTTAGCCTAATGAGGTCGTAGAGTACAATATTTAGTTTTAAATAGTAAATCTTTGTATGGAATCAATTTCTGCTGTTAACTTCGACAACTTTCGACCCAGGTGGATGAAAATAGCCGTAATAGATCAGTTTAGACCCGTAATATGCTTTAGATATTCAAATTTTCCACAAATTGGGAAGCTAGGTGCAATGGTTTAGCCTAATGAGGTCGTAGAGTACAATATTTAGTTTTAAATAGTTAATCTTTGTATGGAATCAATTTCTGCTGTTAAATTCGACAACTTTCGACCCAGGTGGATGAAAATAGCCGTAATGGATCAGTTTAGACCCGTAATATGCTTTAGATATTCCATATTTTCCACAAATTGGGGAGCTAGGTCAATGGTTTAGCCTAATGAGGTCGTAGAGTACAATATTTAGTTTTAAATAGTAAATCTTTGTATGGAATCAATTTCTGCTGTTAACTTCGACAACTTTCGACCCAGGTGGATGAAAATAGCCGTAATGGATCAGTTTAGACCCGTAATATGCTTTAGATATTCAAATTTTCCACAAATTGGGAAGCTAGGTGCAATGGTTTAGCCTAATGAGGTCGTAGAGTACAATATTTAGTTTTAAATAGTTAATCTTTGTATGGAATCAATTTCTGCTGTTAAATTCGACAACTTTCGACCCAGGTGGATGAAAATAGCCGTAATGGATCAGTTTAGACCCGTAATATGCTTTAGATATTCAAATTTTCCACAAATTGGGAAGCTAGGTGCAATGGTTTAGCCTAATGAGGTCGTAGAGTACAATATTTAGTTTTAAATAGTTAATCTTTGTATGGAATCAATTTCTGCTGTTAAATTCGACAACTTTCGACCCAGGTGGATGAAAATAGCCGTAATGGATCAGTTTAGACCCGTAATATGCTTTAGATATTCAAATTTTTCCACAAATTGGGAAGCTAGGTGCAATGGTTTAGCCTAATGAGGTCGTAGAGTACAATATTTAGTTTTAAATAGTAAATCTTTGTATGGAATCAATTTCTGCTGTTAAATTCGACAACTTTCGACCCAGGTGGATGAAAATAGCCGTAATAGATCAGTTTAGACCCGTAATATGCTTTAGATATTCAAATTTTCCACAAAGTGGGAAGCTAGGTGCAATGGTTTAGCCTAATGAGGTCGTAGAGTACAATATTTAGTTTTAAATAGTAAATCTTTGTATGGAATCAATTTCTGCCGTTAACTTCGACAACTTTCGACCCAGGTGGATGAAAATAGCCGTAATAGATCAGTTTAGACCCGTAATATGCTTTAGATATTCAAATTTTCCACAAATTGGGAAGCTAGGTGCAATGGTTTAGCTTAATAAGGTCGTAGAGTACAATATTTAGTTTTAAATTGTTAATCTTTGTATGGAATCAATTTCTGCTGTTAAATTCGACAACTTTCGACCCAGGTGGATGAAAATAGCCGTAATGGATCAGTTTAGACCCGTAATATTGGGGAAGCTAGAGTGCAATGGTTTAGCCTAATGAGGTCGTAGAGTGCAATATTTAGTTTTAAATAGCAAATCTTTGTATGGAATCACTTTCTGCTGTTAAATTCGACAACTTTCGACCCAGGT
>JAEIGQ010000458.1:0-66759 GCA_018904275.1 Lordiphosa clarofinis
GATCGGTTCAACCTGGCGAACCCAGAGTGATCCTGGCTTACTACGTCTCAAGTCGACTCACACCTCCTCGTGGTGACCACCGGAAGCAGTGGCAATGCACCCGCATTCGCTGCTGACTAACGTGAGCGGCGTCCCCCCCTTCCCTACAGGGTATAATATATAGGGTTAGTGCGTCGGGTTTGGTACCCACCATCGTAAAAATCTCCACCAATGAAAACTGCGACTACAATGCCTCGGATACGGACCCCCCCTGACGACGACCCACGCAAACGTTTTAAGGACCACGATTTGAGAATATGCACCTGGAATGTCCGCACCCTCAACAGAGATGGTGATGATATCGCCTTGGTGAAAGTCCTCAAAAAATATTCATCGGACGTTACCGCACTCCAGGAAATGCGATGGATTGGACATGGGAGCAAGATAATAACGCTACCAAAAGAGAAGACAGAAGAGAAACCACCACCCCCCTGGGAGATAGACTGCGTCGCTCTGTCATCAGCTTCACACCAGTTGATGAACGGCTAGCCGCGCTCAGACTTAAGGCAAAATATTTTAATATTAGCCTTATCTGTGCTCACGCGCCAACAGAAGACAAGGACGGCACGATAAAAGATGAATTCTATGAGCGCCTGGAACAACTATACGAGCGCTGCCCCGACCACGACATAAAGATCGTGCTAGGCGATTTTAACGCGAAAGTCGGGAGAGAAGGAGTTTTTGGATCGACAGTCGGACGATTCAGCCTTCATGAAACAACCTCCGGTAACGGAGAGAGGCTAATAGACTTCGCTGCTGGCCGGAACATGGTCATAAGTAGTACCAGATTTGAACACCTCGATATCCATAAGGCGACCTGGAAGTCCCCTGGTCAACGAACACGAAATCAGATTGATCACGTTGTGATCGACGGAAGGCATTCATCGAGTGTGCTAGACGAGCGTGCGATTCGAGGAGCCAACATAGACTCGGATCATTACCTGGTTGCAGCCAAGGTACGCACGCGGCTCAGTGTGGCACATGCCTCACGCTCTGGCACACGTCGAAAGCTAAACGTCGAGAAGCTGCAATCACAAGGGACCTCTGAAGCCTACTCAGCTAAACTCGCCCAACTGCTCAGGGAAACCTCCCCATTCCCTTCCGATATATGCGAATGGTGGCAGCGTATATCGCACTCCATGAGTACGGCTGCCAAGGAGATACTCGGTTACTCCGAGCCACCTCGAAAGCGGTCTTGGTACGACGAGGAGTGCCGACGCGCTACTGCAGAGAAAAATTCTGCCTACAGGAGAACTCTGCAGTCGAGAGTAACGCGGGCTGCTAAAGAGCGATACCTGGAGAAAAAGAAAGAGTAGAAACGCCTTTTTAGAAGAAAAAAGTTGGAGCAGGAAAGGCGAATGCGCGAGGAAGTCGAGATGTTATTCGGCATGAGTGAGACTCGAAAATTTTACCAAAAGATTAAGCAATTAACAGAAGGTTTCAAGCCCAGAGTCGCACAATGCAAAGACGAACAGGGGAATTTGGTCACAGATCCGCAAGTGGCGCTTAACAAATGGAGAAGTTACTTTTCCAACCTACTGGGAGGCGATGACGAACATGATGCCGCCTCTAGAGAAGTAACGATGCCACCAATCGACAACATTGAGATAGACCCCCGACCCAACAGGAAGTCTGTTTAGCCATACGAAGGCTAAAGAACAACAAATCACCAGGCGCTGATGAGCTGCCCGCTGAATTGTTCAAGGCTGGAGGCGAAGAATTGGTAAGGTGCATGCACCAACTTCTGTGCCGTATATGGGTTGACGAAAGCATGCCTGACGATTGGAATCTAAGTGTTCTCTGTCCAATCTTTAAAAAAGGGGACCCTGCAGTTTGCGCCAACTACCGCGGGATCAGTCTCCTCCCCATCGCATATAAGGTTCTGTCCCGCATTATTTGTGAACGTCTAAAGCCGCTTGTTGATACACTGATTGGACCTTATCAGTGTGGCTTTAGACCTGGTAAGTCCACCACAGACCAGATATTCACATTGCGCCAAATTCTGGAGAAGACCTATGAGAGAAACATCGAAAATCACCATCTTTTTATCGATTACAAAGCCGCTTTCGACACGCCGATAAGGTCAAGGTTTTTCGAAGCCCTGTCTACTTTAGGTATTCCAGCAAAGTACGTTCGACTTTGCATGATGACGTTGAGAAGCACTCAAAGCTCCGTCAAAATAGGAACGAACCTCTCCGAGCCTTTTGATACCAAAAGAGGTTTTAGGCAGGGTGACACCTTATCGTGTGACTTCTTTAATCTGCTGATGGAGTATATACTGCGCCAGTGCCCAAATGCCAACAGATCGGGCACCATCTTTAATAAAGATGTAATGCTACTCGCATATGCCGATGATATTGACATTATCGGCAAAACCGAACAGGCAGTAAGCAATGCGTTCTCAGAGATTGAGAAGCAGTCTGAGCTAATGGGTTTAGCGGTAAACGAGGACAAGACAAAGTACCTAGTGTCCTCGAAACAGAAGTACACACAAATTGGGCAATCTGTTGCAATGGGAGAGTACAACTTTAAAGTTGTAGAGGACTTTGTCTACCTCGGAACGATGATAACCGGCGACAACAACATCAGCCTGGAAATTCGAAGAAGAATCACGCTCGCAAACCGATGCTATTACGGGCTAAGTAGGGAGCTCAAGAGCAGAAACCTCAAGCGAAGAACAAAAATAGCGCTATATAAGTCGCTTATCATCCCAGTCCTGCAATACGGCGCAGAAGCATGGGCAATATCATCAGCGGATGAGGCGGCGATTGGCGTTTTCGAGCGAAAGATTCTTCGCAGGATTTATGGACCTTTGAAAGTTGGCGAGGACTTTCGCATCCGAAGGAATGACGAACTGTATGAGCTCTATGGGGATACTAGTCTGGTCAAGCGCATAAAGCAACAGCGGCTGCGCTGGCTGGGACATGTTACCCGTATGGATGATCAAGCTCCAGCAAAAATGGTCTACAAGAGGAATGCGAAAGAACTGGGACAAGGCAAGGTGAGACGACCACATCTAAGGTGGGACGACCAGGTGCGGAAAGACATTTCTAAGCTTGGCGTGAAAAACTGGTGCCAGCTCGCACGGAGCAGAAGCGACTGGCGGACATTAGTTGCAGCGGCCGAGACCGTCAAACGGTTGTGATGCAAGCATCGGGCCAACAAAGAAGAAGAAGAATGCGATGATGAAGGTGTTTACGTCTGTTACGCTAGCGCGCCTAACAAACTGGGTTAAGACGCACAATATTCTAGGAGAATATCAAGCTGGATTCAGAGAGGGCTACTCGACTGTAGACAGTATTTTTGCATTGACGTCGATTGCCAAAAAGTTCCTGGGCTAAAGAAGGAAAATGTTTACTTTTTTTGTAGATTTCAAAGCTGCGTTCGACACAATCGACAGACGCAGTCTCTACTTAAAGTTAAGTAATGCTGGAGTATCGACCAAATTTATTGCTATAATAGAAAGCCTTTATAGCCTAAATAAAACCACAGTATGGGATGGAAACCAACTATCCGAATGGTTTGAAACGAACTTAGGCGTAAAGCAGGGATGCTTGTTGATTCCACTACTATTTGCATTGTATGTGGATGACATTGCTGCGAATCTTCCAGGAGGAGTAGAATTTGGATCTCAACTCATCAAAGTTCTCATGTATGCCGACGATATGGTGCTTTTAGCGGAAAGCCCACAGGTGATGCAACAAATGATTGATGCTCTAAGTAGGTACTGTCAGACGTGGAGTCTTCGTATAAATATCGAGAAGTCGAAAATAATGATAGTAAAGGATGGAAGAGGACGTAGAGCCAGAGCTGATGAATGGACACTAGATGGGGTATTGCTAGAAACAGTAAACGAGTACAAATACCTAGGCGTGCTACTTACATCCAATATGTCGTTTAAGAAACATTTGGCACAGAAATTGACAGACGCCAAAGTCGCTATTAATAGCACCTGGAAACATCTGCTTGGGAAGAAGAAAGTCAACAACAGCACCAAATATAAACTCTTTTTAGCAATTGCGATTGCTTCGTTTCTACATTAAAAAGATCTTTTATCTGCCTGTAAACACTCCGAGCTACATTGAAACGGGCCTTCCGACATTGTTTCAATACACCCTTCAGCTGCACTTTAAACATATAGGCAAAGCTATGCAGATGGACTCTTCACGGCTCCCAAAAGTCATAGTTGAACAACTTTTGACAAACCGATCACAGTTCTTCCATGAATGGGATAGTATGTCAGGAGATCACAACATAAGGACATACACAAATGACAGCACAACTTGGGATGCGTGGCAAATAGAACTGTTACAGAAGATTGACGATGGAGAAAAAAATGAGTTCGAGCGGCAGGCAAGGCAGAGTGATACACGATGCACATATAAGCTCCTAGAATACAACTTAGGAGAAAGAAACTATTTTAGGGATGATGTGGACACATATGCAATATCGCTTATTTTTCGTGCAAGAGTTGAAGTTCTCAGACTAAACTACAAGCCACACAGAACTACGGAAAGCCGATGCACCCTATGCAATATGGATGAAAGAGAAGATGTTGGACATTTCATAGCGCGATGTCCAATACTAGGTGAGCACCGTTTACTGCACTTCAACAAATGGACTCTAGATAGAAGGGAAATGCTTGACCTAATGAACGGTTCCAATTGGCCCTCTCTGACCTCATATCTAAGGGAGGCCTCAAACTATAGGCAGGAATTTTTAGGGGATTTCTGAACAGGAGTGTCAATTTTATTTGTATAGGATTTTTTTATAATGTTTAATGTCAATAAGTGAATATTTTGTAACCTCAATTTATGTATAATAATGTTTCTTTTTGAATTACTGTTAATGTTAATCTATGAGTTATTTCCCTGCGAGTGGTTTTCTTACGCACTATTTCCGGTGAACGATTTGATATCTCGGGACGACCGGGGAAGTCAAGTGTAGTAACTGGAAATGGAGTATTGTGGACCACTTAAGGGAAGTATGGGCTAACGGCCTTAATTGCCATGCTCAGAAGGATACCAGCATTTATTTATAATAAAGTCACTATGTGCATTTCTATTTTGTTAACACAAATTATAAAATATTTATGAATAAATCAAATCAAATACTAATACTACTATACGAGCGTTCACTGCTCTCTTTTGCAATAACAAACATGTGCTAACTGAAAGCGCTCTCGCGTGTCTGAACGCACACATGCAAAGGCAAAATAAGCATGTGTGTTTTGCCGGACTCTGGTTTGAAGTCTTGCTCCAGGAATAGTGGTTTGTCAGTTTGTATGAAAGCCTCAATTGCGGCTCCCTGCAGTGTACGGCGGCTCTGACTTCTGAGGTTGACACCTAGGATGTGTTCCAGACCAATGTCTGCCGCTGAGCCTTTTCCATCAGGTCTAGATATGTGGACTTCTCTGTGGCTTGCCACCATACCAATATGCCGCGTAGTAGTATCAGTCTTATTGCCTTTTTCAACTAATTCCTTTCGGAATTTCAAACTTTGTTAACTTCACAATACTCATCACAGATATGCAGAAGCTTTATAAAGAAAAATTCTCAATAAGAGTTTCCAAAATTCAACTTTAACTGACTCAAGGTCTGATGGCGAAGAAGTGAAGTTTATGAAATCTATCAAAAAGTATTAAATACAATATCTGTTAATGATGTAATAGATTTCTACAAAAATTGTCCAAGAGAACATATATCGAAAAAGATTTTAAATTTTCAGAAGGCTGAAAGCCTTTTCAGCACCTAAGTTTGATCTTTCTAATCTAAGATCTAGTATAGATGAACAGCACCTAGAAAATATAATGCTTATATTAAACTAAGCAGTACTCAAAAGTTATAAATGTCAGCTAATGAATTTGATAATTAAAATTGCCTAAATGAAATAAAGAATATAAAATAAGTATTAAAAGATCGAAACTATTCTTTTATGTTTATGCGATCTGTTCGGTACCGGTCCGCAGCGGGTTTAATCCCCTGGACTGAACCATCTGCAAAATTTTAGGCCTTGATCTTAACCAAACTTTGCACGAAAGGTACAAATACGCTGCACATTTGTCGGAACTGGCCGGATCAGATGACTATTGCCTAAAGCTGCCAATGGAACGATCGGTCGAAAAAGTAGTTCTAGCAAAGAAAAAAACATCTTTTTTTTCAATGGTAGCGTCTTTATATTTTCCGGCTACAAATAAAATCTGTTTTAACACTATTTTGGTGAGTTTAAATATATAGTATAGAGTAGCTGCTATATAACAAACTGGCAGGCATATATCATTCTTCAAGGGTCGAGAAGTTAGCTTCCCTCTATTTTTTCATTTCAATATTCATTAGCTCATAGATTTCTTTAAGCACTTTATAAATAAATGCATTGCTTTCATGCAACAATGTAGTCAGATTATCAGTTGTGAGCATTTTTACAAGATTCTCTCCCCATCCAAATCAAATGTTGATAACGTTGAAGTGTAAATAAAACTGACTTTGATCCGAGGTAGTTCATTAAATCTTTTATTCTAAATGGAGGAGGATGTTGTCTTACTGCCATCGAGCAACAATTCTGTGGCTCAATAACCTTTTGATCTGTGAATCGGTGAAGGTGAAAAAAATAAGTGGAAAAGGTCATGGACAGCTTAAAACATACATTTAAGGTGGGAAATGCTGCCGGGTTGAAATTGACCAGAGCTTTAGCGACCTTTTGGAGACCAAAATGTTGATTTGAACATCACCATGAGAAGTAACAATTTTATCATCAGCAACAACATTAACAGTCATACCACCAATCACAACATCGGGTCTATGTCCCGGGACCGACGCAGTGCTTAACACACTGCCCAAGGATTGCGATATTAGTTCCTACGAACTTACTTCTTTCTTCAAATTTTTAATATACAAGAAGATAAGATGTGAGGGTAATTGACATCTGATGTGCGTTATCGCGAATGTAAACTATTTCCGTTATTTCTTCTTTTACTGAAACTAGAAAATTTTAAACGGAACTAACTTCCATTTAAACTTATTTTCTTTTTATTTCTTCTTGTATATCTTTTATCAATTACACTATGCAACAATTTTTTGATCCCGGCTTCTAAATAGTTGATCCTTATGTAAAATTTCACGCTGAATTCAAATATGCTCTCAGATATGTCAAAAGTAGAACGGTTCTTGATATCGCGAAATGTTCAATTTTAGTGTTTTGAAAAAAGGTAGGTCTACTAAAATGCCATTTTCTCTGATTTTAGTCCACCGATATGTATAAACTGGAACAAAAATTAAAGATAATAAAATTATTTCTTAAAAAAACGACAGTTGTTGTAAATCCAACCATAAATGACGAAGTTATGGCACTTCAAAGTTGGATTTTTGAAAAATTTTTGAAAGTTTTTAATTTTTCGCTGCCTTTCATTAATTTTTTTTCAATCTTACCATAAAAATTGCTCAAATCTCAGATATTGACAGGATTGGGTAATCTTTAACGAACATTTTTTGCCCTTGGTCATCGAAATCGGATGAAAAATAAACGTTATATTCACAATTATGTAAACATACCTCTGTTTGAGAGTATTGTTTGCTCGATATCTCAAGAACCGTTCTACTTTTGACATATCTGAGAGCATATTTGAATTCAGCGTGCAATTTTACATTAGAATCAATTGCTAAAAGTGCGGGATACAAAAACTTTTCAAATTTTGTTACATAGTGTTATTGTATTGCTTCTTTTATATCAATAAGTTTTCTGTAATGAAATTTGTCTTCTTGTTCTTTTATCCGTTTGAAGTCTTAATTCGGAATACATAAGTTTGATTGTATTCAAGCTGATAAATCACAGATTTTTAATATATGTGCTTGTATTCTGCATTACAAGCGATATAACACAACATTATGAAAACGAATCAATATTAAAAAAAATAATATAAGCAACCTTTTTGATTTTAAATACATATAATTTTAATAAAAAATATATATCTAAAGATACAATTTGAAAAATTCTGAATTTATTTATTTTAATAACAACAAATGCCTGGGTTACACTACATATTTAGTTTTTAGCGAAATAAATTAAAAAAAGGTTTATAAAATCAAACTTCTTCTTGCTGTTAAATACACTTGCACAAACTCGTTATACTTTTTGCCCAGGTTATATGAGCTCGGAGTTCTGATTTACTGTATTTGTATTCCAGAAGAGCAGCAACATGGTCAAATGCTCTCCATATCTGACTCTGTGGGAAATCTTACTAAGATTATAAACGTGAAGTTTGTATGTTGATATGTTTGTGCGTTTGCCCGTTTGTTACTCAATCACGCACGAATGGCTTAACAGATTCGGATGAAATTTGGCACTCAGATAGTTGATTACCTGCACTTGAACATAGGCTATATAACTTTTATTAAAATGGTTAAAAAAAACCGCGAAATTTGCAAAATTATTATAAGAGTACTTATGAAAGCGGTTTCACGCCCAAATTACTTCTAATTGAAGAAGCTTCTATTAAAGGTGTATACCAAAAACCGAGAAAGAAGCCAAATTTTCATTTGAATATTTACGAAAGTGCAGGGTTATAAGAAGCGTACATTGAACAGTAAAAAAAATTGCGAAATTTGCCAATTTTTCTCATGATATAAGATTTTTAGACGGATAAATGCGATAAATTACCACCAAAGTTTATTATAAAGACTTAATGGACGGCTGTACAGGGTTTATCCGGAAAGAAATAGGACTGATTTTCTATCGTGCGCGCACCGACTGGATTCGGTAGAGGGCGTTCCTAGCAATCGAATGAGCGGCTGGTCAGCTGTCTCCGAGCACCTGGAGAGTCAGAACAGGCATTTACGCGCGACGAGTTTTTGTGAGTGGTGCAAGCTGAAAATGCAGCGTTCGTTAGAGCAGAGGTACAGGGTTTGTCCGGGAAGTAATATGACTGAGTCGATTTAAAAAAATTTATTGAGCCAATAGTTACAATCCTTAAAAAAATTTAAAATAGGCTCCTTCTGTGTCGATGCAGCGCTGCCAGCTCGATTTCCGGAACAGCCTCGAGATCATTTTCGTCTTGCACCACTCACAGAAACAGGTCGGGAAAAAATTCCTGTTAGACAGCTGACCAGCCGCTCGTTCGATTGCTAGTAATGCCCTCAACCGAATCCAGTCGGTGCGCGCACGCTACGAAGTACAGTCGCGGCGGAATAAAATCAGTCCTATTTCTTTTCGGACAAACCCTGTATATAGACCGAACTGTTCGATTCTTCGTAAACTTTGTCAAATTTTATGCCTTTGGGTTTCCCAAGCAGTCATATCAGTTCTGTCATGAGGTACCTTCTGCCACCTCATTGAAGACAGGTTAAGACTGCTGAAGATTGAAATGGTAAACGAGTCTCCTTTGTGGTGTTGTGCGTGTCTTGTTTTAGAGAGGTTATGGATAAAATCATAACTTAATGGCCTAGAGACTGCTAAAAAGTTATACTATTGATAATCAGACTTAATATATGGCAATTGTAGATGCGTAAATGGTAAAATCGAGAGTTCAAAAAAGTCGCGAAATTTTCAACATTTTTGTATGAGTTAAACTATTAAGTCGAAGGGTAAGTTGACGGGTTAAGATCTAGACTCTAAAAAAATCTGGAATAACAAAACATTATCTGAAGATTTAATAGTTGGCAATTAAAGACGGGTTAATAGGAGGTGCCGGTCAATCGGTTTAAAGAAATTTCAACATTTGCGAATTTCTAATTTATAGTTTAGATTGACATGAAGACGGGTAAATAGAACGGGTAAAAGAAGTTTTAATGAGTTTAGATTATCATGAATATTGAATTGATGGCAATTGCCAAGTAAGCTTTACTTCTTCGTTTTGTGCCTGTTAGTTGCTACATAAAATGATCATTGTGATGATGATTTAAACGACATATGGACATCTATATCTTTAAAACATGCTAACGTAAAGCTAACTTAAGTCTCTCAATCTTCTGTGGTGACCTGCTGTTTTATTATTATGATTCATCATGTCTAAGCGAAAGCTTCCGGTATAAAACGATCTCTATTTTGCATAAAATAAAAGAACGAGAACTACTGAAATATTAACTTAAAATCAAAAGAACCAAATTCTACATTTGTTGAATTATCCCAAATGACCCTTAAACCCCTAAGACATCATACCATTCCATTCCTAGGCCTCGACTAGCTTTTGTGTTTAAATGTGAGAACCGTCCAGGTTGGATGACGGTTTCCAATAATTATTTTGTACTTGCATCCATTCAACCTTACCAAGACTGATCCATATCGAATGACCATATTGCTACCAAACAAACGATCGTTAAAAAAATTGAGTTTGGTTATCGTCTGAGAGCTTATCAATATATTCTCCTCCACACCTATTTTGCCTAGTTTGATCCAAAACGGATAATAATGTTTAAAAAAAAACTAATAAGACCTGCCACTTCTTCAGGACCAAATATAGCTTCCTCTATTTTTATAATCTTATTTCTGTATGTCATATTTTTTATCCAATCATGTCGTATACTATTTCTGACCAAATTGTATCCCATGACCCATTGCTGGCAGTAATTAACTGCGGTGGGTAACAGTGAACTGTCATATTTATTTTATGCAACTCTGCATGTTGTTTCATTTTCATTATTCCGCAATAGTTTGATTTTAACGGAAAATGCATGACGCCGACAAGATTTTTCCAGTCATCCGTGCATATTGAGTTTTGATTGCAGCTTTTAGTTTCAGCTGATAATGAACCAAATTATTCAAGACAAATTTATACCGCAGCAACTGCTATATTTTATAGCTGGTCGGCGATGTTGTCAACAGTTTGCATGCACATTTCGGATCTCAGAGCAGGAGAAATTCATGGCATGTGCGCGGACCTTGGGCTTGCGATCGCAATGCGTTTATTATAGTGGCCACGGATACATTAAGGTGTACAAGCAGGCTTGCAGGCACTACTTGGAGGAGCCGAAAACTTTGATATTATCTTCGTCAACCCTAATGAGCTTATTTACGTTGATCAAGCGCACAGAGCTCGAAAGGAAGGACGATCTGGAGTTGTGTTCGGAGTTTGGGGGCCAACGGCTGGGCAGGGTGGAAGTGCCTCCTTTACATCTACCATTGCCGGCTCTTAAGGAGCCCACGCCCCGGCGTAAGACTGAGAGTCAACGCGCTTATCTCGAGAGCTTTCCTGGCTTTTTGAATTTTAAAGAGGTACTGATAGGCACATATTCAAATCGTGTGGTTGTCTTCGATGCAGATCATTCGTGGAATAAATCCATTTTTGTGCCACTGCTCCTTTTGGATGATTGCGAGAAGAAGAACGCGAATGCGAAGATTTTGTGTGTAGAGAGGGAGAACATTATAGCGGTACACCTAAGTGAGCAGGTGGCCAAATTCTTCGAAGAGGAAGTGGGTGAGACTGCGGGAGTGCAAGTGCCACATTGTAGTAGCATAAGCTCAATCTCTCACATTGTGTACACCACGGCCAATCACTTTTTGCGCTCCCTGACCAGTGACAAGGAGGAACAGAAATTCATGAATATCAGCCACGTTGTGGTCAGCGATGTGCATCTGCACGATCCCTTCACCGACATTTTATTGAGCGAATTGCTACAGGCTCTAAATGACAATCAGAATCTAAGAGTTGTTTTGCTCTCCCAATGCGGTGGGTCGCATCAGTTTCTCGAATTCTTCGGCGAGGGCATGGAGGTGTCCATGGAGCGAATGCGCCCATCGGCACCACGCATCTCCTATTTGGAAGACATTCACAGTTGCATTTCATTGGCAGGCGTCCACAAGGGTCCGGACATTTACAAAGATTTGCCACAGGTGTTTCGAAACAAAAGCCAACGAAACGAGCAGATGGACAAGTGCCTGCAGGCCTACGAGGAGCTGGGCACCGATGCTGCCCTTCGCCCATTTCTGTACGCTATTAACTATGAGCTGGTGCCTGTTAACTATCGTCACTCGTTCAGTGGCAAGACTGCCGTTCTAATTGCCTGCCAGCTAAACAATGCCAACCATTTGCGTCTTTTGCTGTTCATGGGCGCCGATCCCTACATCGTCGATGAGCAGCACCAAAATGCTGTTTCACAGGCGGCCATAAAGGGTTACAATGAGTGCATCGATGTGCTCAACAACTACAGTCTGCACGGCTACGTGGTTAAGAATGCGAAGCCCGAGTTTGTTGACTACGATCTGATAATTGATATCATGTACTTGCTGCGTACAAAACCGGAGTATCCATCAGGTAACAACAACCTTAAAAATGTTTGAGTTTTATTAGTGACTTTATTTATATTTTAGTATTAAAAATTAATAACTTTTCTTTTTTTAAGGCCTATACTCAGATGAGATAAATTTTTAGTTTGCTACGATATTTCACATGAATAGAAACAGTTTTAAATAGCTTTGAAATCTGAATGATTATGAAAAGGTGTTCTATTAATGTGAAATATCGTAGCTAACTAAAAATTTATCTTATCTGAGTATAGGCCTTAAACAAGGAAAATCAGTGTTGCCAATTGTATTTATATTTTGCTTGAACTAATAGCTATTTTCAGAGTTTTGTTTAGTCTTCAAAGTTAAAAACTTAAAAATCTTTCGATTATATTTGAAATTATTATAAGCATATTTAACTTTGTTCTGAACTCTGCAGCAACACTATAGTCGCACCTTTTTTTTTAGTGTACGCACAAAAACAGTAGAGCTAGAAAAACTTTGCGATTACCGTTTGAAATAGCGTTGTAAATGAAAGAAAATAAATGACAAACATCAACACTCCCACTGCAACAATTAACAATTATTAACTATTGAAAAATGTGAACCTATTAATATATTTTTATTTATTTTAATAATGAGTGTAACCCCCTTTAGTACTTATTAAGACACACATAGATCCTTTTCGGCATACTGTCTACAAGATTTTTAAAATCACTAGGGGACAGTTCTTTCCATGCCTTAAAGTGTGCCAATTTCAGCTCATTAGTACTATTTTACCTAAGGTTTTCAGCATAAATCCTTTGGCCCGTCAACGCCCAAAGGTTTTCCATCGGATGCATATCCGGTGAGCTTGTGGAAAATGATTCTTTAACGCCTTCACTCTGTGGAGTTCATATGAGCCAGGAGGAAATGCCAGCTCGAAGCATCCACATTCGCAGAACGCAGCCCAAACAATGATCCTCTTTCGAAAAGTACAGGGGTTCCTATCTTAATTCCCTCCAGTAGTGCGATAACTCATTAGGACCGTTCAGATTGAACTATTTCTCATACGATAGACTTTTTACTTTTGTCCAGTCAGTTCCCATGTTATCTCTGGCGAATTTCATACGGGCTTCCTTATGGCGATCCAGTTACCCTGCTTGCACCATGAATTTTTGTCGCACCATGTTTTCAGACGGGGTAACGACATAGCTCCGCCGTCATATCTCCGCCGCGTTTCAAACGACATATCTCCGCGCGGAGATATGACGTTTTAAAGCGACATACCTCCGCGCGGAGATATGTCGTTTGTAACACGGCGGAGGGATGTCGTTTTAAAACGACATACCTCCGCGCGGAGATATGACGTTTTAAAGCGAAATACCTCCGCGCGGAGATATGTCGTTTGTAACACGGCGGAGGGTGTTTTTACAAAAATTTTGTGCAACTCGAAATTTTTTGTAAGCAATTCAAATCGCCGCCAGCAAACACAGAATAAACTTAAAATAAATTTAATTTTTTGTACTGAGCTACTGATTTACACCCAGCAAACAATTTCATATAAAAATAAACGTTTTGTAAGCGTTCAAATATAAGCAAAACTCTTATAAAACGCTGCTATGACATTTATAAAACGCATCAAAGTAAGCGTTTTATAATCGAAACGCACCCATCTTTATAAGCTTAAACGAGAAAGCCAAGCTAACTTCGTCTTTGCCGAAGTTTATTTACCCTTGCAAATGTTTTTAAACATCAGAGATTAGGAAAAAATTTTCTAAATAAAACCCACTTTTCAACCGATAGTTCCTATGGCAGCTATAAGATATAGTCATCCGATTTTGACCCAAACTTCCGAGTCTGTGTAAAAGCGTAGTATATTAATAATCGCTGAAGTGGAACGCGTTAACATTTAAAACAAAAAAGTTTTTCTCACAAAGACCCACTTTTCGACTGATAGTTCCTATGGCAGCTATAAGATATAGTCATCCGATCTCGAACAAAACTTTCAAGTCTGTGTAAAAGAGTATAATATTAATAATCACTGAAGTGGACCGCGTTAACATTAAAACAAAAAAGTTTTTCTCACAAAAACCCACTTTTCGACTGATAGTTCCTATGGCAGCTATAAGATACAGTCATCCGATCTCGAACAAAACTTTCAAATCTTTGTAAAAGCGTATAATATTAATAATCGCTGAAGTGGGGGACGTTAACATTAAAAACAAAAAAGTTTTTCTCTCAAAGACTCACTTTTTGACCGATAGTTCCTATGACAGCTATAAGATATAGTAATCCGATCTGGCCGGTTCCGACATATTAGCAGTGTGCAGTAAAAAAAAAACTCGGTGCTAAGTTTCAGCTCGATAGCTTTAAAACTGAGAGACAAGTTTGCGTAGAAACAGACAGACAGACGGACAGACAGACAGACGGACAGACAGACAGACAGACGGACGGACAAAGCACAATCGACTCAGCTCGTCGCCCTGATCAATAATACATATAGTTTATGGGGTCGGAAATGAATATTTCTATGCGTTGCGAACTTATGGTCAAAATTATAATACCCTTTGCAAGGACGCTTACAAAACATGTTTTATAATTCATTTTTATACGCTTTCCACAAGCTTTGTAAATACGGTTATAAAACACGTATTGTAAGTGAAATAAAAAAGCGTTTTAAACATTTATTTTGTGAGTGTTCTGGTTGGTTATTTGTATTATTCAAAAGTTAGAATTAAACTAAATTAGCGTTTTCCCTGCTTTAAAAGGAAATACAAAGTCCTCTTCCTTCCTTAATATCAGAGTGAAAGTCTCTGCAATAGAACTTAAATATAAATGTAAATAGTTGAATTTAAACTGCAAGAAAGCATTGTTACTCACCACGAATGGCAGTGTCGAATGTCATGTCTTGTCCGCAGCAAACTTCCTTGCACTTGAGGTTGACAGTCGTATATAATCTGCTTTCTTAATTTTTTTCTAATACTATTGCTGCTGGCATTAAATGAATTTAAACGCGCACTGCCTTTTTTTTCCTTTTAAAGAAAATTTTTTACTTCTTTGCTCTTCAAGAAAAAAAACGAGAATGAGATGATACACATTTTTTTCTTGCCTTTGCTTGAGGTTACATTTTTTTTTTGCCTGCCCTTCCAGCTGCAGCTGCCTAGCACCAAAAGATCACAAGGAAGCGAGAGAGCGCCAAGAGAGCAAGAGAGAGTGAGCACGAAATCTCTCGGTCGCCGAAACGACGTTTAAAAATCGAAGGCTGCCATAACTAAAAAATATGTCAGCGAAAACTAACACAATCATTGTTTGGATGGCAATACAAATTAGCTTGGAGCATTATTTGACCATTTTGGGCACATTCAATAAATTCTAGCAACAATTCATTAATAATTTGGGCACGTGTTCACTCTACAAATATTTTTGATAAATGATGTACGTGCACTCTTCACATCCATTGACGAACATGTTCGTACGAACACTCGCAAGATGGAAAGATTTCTATTCTTTCCGAACAAAACGTCGAACACAAAAATCTGTCACGAACACCTTCACTAACGACGAACATTTTGTCGTACTGAACAAAATCGTCGAGCAAATTTGTGCGTGGATGGGCTGATTAACCGGAAAAAAACGGTCGTCCAAAACAGTAACCGTAACCCTCACCACTATTCGTTTCGGTTTCAATCTCTGTTATAACATGTTTTCCCACAGATCTGCGAATTTTAATAAAAATTGCTAACCATTGCACTATAGGTCAAATGACCACTTTTTCTGTGCGAAATTAATAACCACTACAAAATCGTGCCATTTAAACTAAAATCTGTAAGAATATAATAAGTTAGAATAAATTTGTAAGAAAAAATGGAATTTAACCCAAGAACGACCAAAAATTAAAATTAACCCTCCATTTTTTTTTTTTATATTTTAAAACATTTATTAATCGCCTAAATCTTATTCATTTTCTAAACATAAATCAAAAAGTTCCTTTTCACTTTTATTAGTTTTCTCGTCTTTATTGCTAATGTGAAGCTTTCCATGGCTTCGCTGCAACATAATAGTTGAATGACTTCAGGTGGAAGGGTGGAACGCTTTCGTTTTTGTAAGCGTCTATTTAATTTGAATAATTTGAATCGAAAAAACTTGAAAAACTTCTTTTTGCATCTCAACAATTTTTTCAGACGTATGCAGTAAAATAGATAGCAACGAAAATTTTGCGAGGGCCTCATTTGCTATTATACCCTGATTTCAATTTGGCTGCTGTAATTTTACTGTAGTGTGGATATATGTCGCAGTTTCTTAATTTGCATTCGTTGCGCATTGCATTATACTGGTCTTTTGAAAAATTATATTCAAGAAGGAAAGCTAAAGCTTCATCCGCAGAAAGTGGAATTGGGGGTCTTTATTGCAAATATTGCGTATTTTTGACGGCTTTGTTGGGCTTCTTTTCTTTTTCCAAATTATGATTTGGCACTGATTGGCAGACGTGGACGTCCAACAACGGTAGGAATATCATTTTTTGATATGCGATCAACTATTTTTTTAGCCAAGCACGATTTTGGTCCAAAAAGATATTTATCTTTCTGTGAGACTTTTTCCAGTTCTGAGCTGATCTTAAGCAATAAAAATTTATGTTCTGGCTTATGAGTTTCTCCATTTTATTCGAAATTGAATCAATTCGAATTTTGTCAACTACATGTTTTAAAACGGCATTCAATTTTTCCTTTTTTGTGCATTCTATCCGCCATATTTCAAACAAATCGATTTTTGTTATGCCGAAGTTACCTACAAAAAATGGAATTACTCGTAAAACGCAAAAAATCGCTCTATGAAATAAATTGCAAAGAACTTATAACATTTTTCTTAAACTATTTGTATTTATTTGAAAGATGCCAAATGGGGCCAAATTTTGTTACGGCTTACGGAAGGTAAAAATTTGAAAATAATTCTACCCTTCCTAGGTGATGTAGCCTATTGAGTTATTTGAAAATGTAGCGACATAAATATAAAGCAGTTTTAATTTTACACTTATATACTTATGTGTCTGTTCATTTTCCATTTTACACCAATGAATTATCAGCAACACAATACCAGTAAGACGCACTTAAAACTGATCAAGCAAAACTAACCTCGCAGGCACATATTTAGAAAAAATTGCATCGATTGACTTTGACGCACAGCTGTGTAACGGTAATCTATTCTTAGGACAAACAGACATCACGATTCTTTTTTTTGAAGCATTTTCTATTAAAAACCAACAACAACAAAAATAAAACGACACTTTGATTCTTATCACTTTTGCACAGATAAAGAGGATGTTTGACCTAATGTGCATTGGAGCGAGCTTTTTGAAGTGTGTTAAAACTTTGGCACAGACTAAGTTAGCTTTGCTCTCTTGTTTAAAAGTAAACCAGCTTGCAGTCCTATTATGAAGATCAAGTTTGTTTCAAATTTTTGCAACGTCCCCTTCGCCCACATTTATTGACCCGGGGAACGGGTATTTCGAAGTCGACTTTAACATATGCGTACATATCGTTTGATATAGAATTGGCCTGTGTTCTGCGGCAATTATGCATAGTCCAGGGCCTCCAAAAGTTTTAATACCAAAAATGTTTAGTGTACGCATAGAAACATTAGAGCTAAAAAAACTTTGCAATTACCACTTGATAGAGCGTTAAAAATGAGAGAAAATAAATGACAAACATCAACACTCCCAGTGCAAAAATTATCCGTTACAACAGTGGACAAAAAAAATTCATAAATAACACAGTGCAACAAATTTCAACTTTTTTAAAAACTACCATGCAACACTATGCGGAATCGATAGTGCTACCCGAACTGAGTAAAACCAGTTCAGCGTTTGGCTAGATTGGTAGCACTTTTTTTTTTATGGACCCTCAAAGTTTTTGAAATTGGGTGTGATAACAAAAAAAGATGTCATCAGATTTGGGAATACAGCTCATTCAGCTTTAGTGATAGCTGCAAACTGTCTTCGGCAAAGTTGTAGCTGACAGTCCGCAGAATAAATTTTTCTTACAAAGATTTTCAAAAAAATTATATTTTCCGGGAGTTTTTCTTAAAAAACTTTTTTGAAAAATCTATTTTTTTTACTTTTTCGAGTATAACTTTTAAAAAATCAAAATTTTTGGCATACTTTCTTTGGGAAAAATGAAGCTTTTGAGATAACAAACATCTGTTCTGAACAAGGTTTCACAATTTGAACACTTCCACATCCTCTAAATCGGCCCCAAAAGTGTGTATATCCAATAAAAATCACTTTTTTGTTATCATTCTTCATTATGTTCTCAAGTTTTTTTTACCAAAATAGCAGCTAATTAATTTTTTCAAGCTTTTAGAGCAAAACACTACGTGTTTTACTTGTTGTAGTCCATGAATATAGAAAAAAATAATTTTTTGACGGTTTTTTGGAAATTCTCCAATTTATCAACAAAAATGTTGCCAATTTAATACTGTAAAAAATATTTTAACAAGCTAATACATTTTTTAACAAGCTGAGATCATATTAGAGTTAATATTTAATATTTTTAATAATAATAAATAATAAAATTCAATAAATTAAAATAAAATAATAATAATAATTATAATTAAATAAAAAAAATTAAAATAAAATGAAAAGATTAACTCTAATATGATCTCAGTTTGTTAAAAAATGTATTAGCTTGTTAAAATAATAACATAATTATAATAACAACAATAACAATAACATAATAATATAATAAAATAATAATAAATTGGAGAATTTTCAAAATACCGTCCAAAAAATTATTTTTTTCTTTATTCATGGACTACAACAAGTAAAACATGTAGTGTTTTGCTCTAAAAGCTTGAAAAAATTAATTAGCTGCTATTTTGGTAAAAAAAAACTTGAGAACATAATGAAGAATGATAACAAAAAAGTGATTTTTATTGGATATACACACTTTTGGGGCCGATTTAGAGGATGTGGAAGTGTTCAGATTGTAAAACCTTGTTCAGAACAGATGTTTGTTATCTCAAAAGCTTCATTTTTCCCAAAGAAAGTATGCCAAAAATTTTGATTTTTTAAAAGTTATACTCGAAAAAGTAAAAAAAATAGATTTTTCAAAAAAGTTTTTTAAGAAAAACTCCCGGAAAATATAATTTTTTTGAAAATCTTTGTAAGAAAAATTTATTCTGCGGTCTGTCAGCTACTACTTTGCCGAAGACAGTTTGCAGCTATCACTAAAGCTGAATGAGCTGTATTCCCAAATCTGATGACACCTTTTTTTTGTTATCACACCCAATTTCAAAAACTTTGAGGGTCCATAAAAAAAAAGTGCTACCAATCTAGCCAAACGCTGAAATGGTTTTACTCAGTTCGGGTAGCACTATCGATTCCGCATAGTGTAGTTTGGTAGTTTTTTTGGCTGTTGCACAGTGTAATTCATAATATCTTTTTAACAGAAAACACTCAAATTTTGAAATTTTGTATCGAATACTGGTATAAAAGTAAGCTTTTAATAAAACTTAGGTTTTACACAATCGTTTGCATGGGTTAGAAAATATACATCAAAATGTGCAAATGAACATAATTATTTTGAAAAGAATTTAAAATTAATTTATTAAGCGCAGGAGCTCAATAGCTAAAAGAATAATTGTTGCTAGACACGCTGAATCCGAATCTGGCTTTAGAAATTCCATATTTCGAAAAGATTAACTGTAAAATGGACATAAAAATGACGAAAATGATAATTTGACCCTTTTCCATAGACCCAATGTTCAAGAAACGGGTAATTTTTTTAAAATTCGTAAATGTTATGTTTGCATGCCCAGCCAACAATTGAGCAAACGTTATGCAAAAGAAGCTTAAAGTAAGCTTACTTTTTCATGCGTTGTCGTATGGCAGCCTTCGATTTTCAAACGTCGTTTCGGCCATGATACAATAAGTATACTTATTGTATCATGGTTTCGGCGACCGAGAGATTTCGTGCTCACTCTCTCTTGCTCTCTTGGCACTCTCTCTTGGCGCTCTCTCTCTCCCTTGTGATCTTTTGGTGCTAGGCAGCTGCAGCTGGCAGGGCAGGCAAAAAAAAAATGTAACCTCAAGCAAAGGCAAGAAAAAAATGTGTATCATCTCATTCTCGTTTTTTTTCTTGAAGAGCAAAGAAGTAAAAATTTTTCTTTAAAAAAAGGAAAAAAAGGAAGTGCGCGTTTAAATTCATTTAATGCCAGCAGCAATAGTATTAGAAAAAAATTAAGAAACAGATTATATACGACTGTCAACCTCAAGTGCAAGGAAGTTTGCTGCGGACAAGACATGACATTCGACACTGCCATTCGTGGTGAGTAACAATGCTTTCTTGCAGTTTAAATTCAACTATTTACATTTATATTTAAGTTCTATTGCAGAGACTTTCACTCTGATATTAAGGAAGGAAGAGGACTTTGTATTTCCTTTTAAAGCAGGGAAAACGCTAATTTAATTTAATTCTAACTTTTGAATAATAATAATAACCAACCAGAACACTGACAAAATAAATGTTTAAAACGCTTTATTATTTCACTTACAATACGTGTTTTATAACCGTATTTACAAAGCTTGTGGAAAGCGTATAAAAATTTAAGCTTATAAAGATGGGAGCGTTTCGATTATAAAACGCTTACTTTGATAATAGCACCACTTTTCAAAAAAGGATTTAAAATTAAAAAAATGGCCAAAATTAAAGGAATTCTTTAGTTAAAAATTTTGAACTATTAATACTAAATCTATATTTATTATTTAAAACTTAGTACAGTGTGCTTTATTGGCCGTACCAGCTTGTGTCATGAAATCAACTAAGTCCTGTCATCGTTTTCGGGGAATTTCGGACCAGGACTCTGTCATTCCTTCCCAAAGTGATCCGATTGTGGTTGGTTTGGAAGCAGCAACTGCCTTCTTGACGTCAGACTACAGATTCTGGTCAGGCGACTGAGCAGGCCACTCCAAAACGTTCAAAAAGTTTGTCCTGAACCATTCCTTTGCTTTATTGTTGGTGTGTTTGGGGTCAGTTTCCTTTTGAAAGATGTATACGAGCGGCATTTCGTATTCTGCAGAGTTTAGCAGTACTGTCTCCATGATATTCACGTACACGTGCTGATCCATAATGGTGCTCCATAGTAAAAAAAGGAGGCCCATACCACGCTTAATGGTTTTTGTGGTGTACTGGGGTTTGTATTCTGTGTTCCTTGGGCGTCTAACGGATGATCAATAATATACTTTTATTAAACTTTATTACATATTATTGTACAACTATTGTACAATAATGAACAACAAATAAAAATATTGATACATAAGCCGCTAACGGAGAATATCCAGAGGTGCCTTGAAAAAAAGGTGTTTTCCGGTGTACATCAGAACTCAAAATCTACTGAACCGATCTAAAAAAGTAGATATGCATTTTAAAGGTGATGAATTCCTCAAGGTAATCAGGAAGAGTTTTTTTTTTGTTTTTCTATTTTTTACAGCCCTTTGAAGTGAAAACGCAAATTTAGCTAAAAAAAAATCGCGCTTAATTTGTTATTAAAAAATAGAAAAAGATGAAAAAAAAAACCCTTCCTGATTACCTGGAGAAATTAATCACCTTTAAAACGCGTATCAACTTTTTTGTATCGGTTCAGTAGATTTTGAGTTCTGATGTACACGAACTTTTAAAAAGACGTTTTCGGAAAAATCGATTTAATGTTTTTCATACGGTAGCAACTAGGCAGCACGGCCGGTCGTTTGAAACGCTGTAACTCCGTTAGTTTTACTCGGATTGACTTGAAATTTGCACACAATATTCGCGACAACCCCCTTGGTGTTGCAACTTTAGCTAGGGCTTAAACTGTAACAGTGTATTTTTGTACCAAACACCAATAAAAATGCTTTTTTCAATTTCCGCTTATTGGATTTTGTATAGCACTTTAGTAGCACTTAATTTAGTGTAAAAGCTTGGAGTTTTTGACAGTAAGGTCCCAAGATACATGCAGACAAAAACACACACGCAACGTAACAGAACACGGAAGTGCGTTTGTCTATTATCCTAAAAAGGCAAATGTCTGCGAAGTGCGTTCGAGCTTTAGAATGTAACTAATGCTGCAAACCTCTAAAATCTAGAAGGTTCGGTCCGAGGGTTCGAACCCGTTGTAAAGCCTAAGGTTCGGTTCGTGGACCGGTTCTCGGAGCCCCTGAACCCAAGGTTTTTGTTTGAACAACGGTTTGCTTGAACTTAGAAGAACAGTTTTGATTTAGGTACGTCTTTTTTTTCAACATAATATTCTTCATTACGCTTAGTTTAAGTTAATAAGCATTCTATATTCTAGAAGCTGTTCATTTATACTAGCTCCTAGATTGGAAAGTGTTGAAAAGGCCCGGTAAACTGATACTTGAGTTGCTGGATGAGCACTTATAGTTATCGCAATATTATTTAAGTCCTAGTTATTTGCACCTTTCCAAAATTTAAAAACTTTTGCCGATGTATTGGACAATAGTTAAAGGAATCTATAACATCATTTACAGTTTTGATATTTCAAATTCAAATCAAAAACTACTCTACTTCGCAATCAGAAGTTGATTCATTTAAAAAGTAAATTTTAAAAACTCTCATTAAGGATTTATTTATGTAGCTTCAGCATGTCAAATTACACAGTGTTACCGCGAAAACATACTTTCGAAATGACCTAACCTACGCTGTAGAGCGGGTCGAGTAAAGCATTTCCTCATACTTGGTTTTCTCCTAACACCCCCAAAATCTGAAGTTATGGTCCCAATGTATTTGGATACCGTTTGACGAAGTTATGCTCGATTTTCTGAGTACACATCGACAATCCAGTATTTTTTTTTTTAATGTGCTAACATATTTATTTTTGTTTTAACATAATTGCCCCGAAAAGTAAACTTAGTAACCATGGTTTTTCATAATTACTATTTTTATCCTCTTTGGTTTTTTTTTCGCGATTTAATAAGTCTTCAGTCAGTGTAAATGGTTTAGGTATCTCACCTATCACAAAGTCTGTAACTAAATTCGTTTTACACTCCGTGTACTCAACTAAAAACCATTTTTTACTTAATATTACTTAACTAAAATTGTTAAGTACGTACGAGTGCTGAACACAAAAAAGTTCGGTTCTTATTTTTATCGGTCGGTGCGTTACGACGCTGTACCGTTCTTGCTTTTTTCGGTCGGTGCGTTACAAATTTTTTACCGTACTTGTGATTTCGTACTGTACGAAACGAAAAATGTACTGTACTTTTCTGAGTACGGTACTTTTGTTGTGTATACAAACCCTGATTTAAATAACTCACCTACATCAAGGGCTGTAACTAATATCGTTTTAAACTCCACGTACTTAACTAAAAATCATATACTAGGTACAATTTTCATATGAACCAGATTTTTCCGATGAACCAATGGTTCTTTAAGTGGCCCATCTGATGGTTCTTCAGGCATGTATAAAAGCGAATCTAAGTGATCAGGTCTTCTAAATGGAGCTTAAGACTTTTTCATTCCTATTTTTTCTATGGCAGCAACTTTAGAAAAGTTGTCAAATTTTAATCATGCCTTATGGAACTGTGAAAAAGCGTAGAAAACTTATTAAATATATGCTTGGGGTCGTTTGCATTTATAGCTGAAAAGTGGAATTGGAATAAATATTCCAAAACGTCCTCGTCAGTTTGAAAGTGGCTAATTGTCCAGCTGTTTTCATCAACGAGGCATTGTGAATGTTAATAAAATGACCTAATGTCATTGAAATCTTGAAATTTTTTTTGGAGATAAAAATGATACAAATTATGATAAAGTGGAAAGGGTCTATTAGACTAAAGAAATACTCAAAATGTGGTCTAAAAACAGCTCTGGTCAGAATCTCTAACCAATCTATTCTGTGAATTTTTGACTCGTTAAAATACAACCTAAATATTTTGCCGCCAAGTTAATGGTTAGGAATAATAAAGCAAACTTTGGAGAATTTTGGACTTCAGCAGGTTCCATTTTTTATTAGGACCTCAGGGATGCTCAGTATTGAAATGAGCCCCGATTTGGAAGATCTGCTATTATAAACATTTATTCCTATAGCATGATTTCCGAGAGTAATTTAAAACAGGGCGTACTTCCAAGGCCTTTCATGACCTAAAGTTATTTGTAATGATAATGCCCCAAATTCATCACTGATATTATGAAATGCTCATGGTTCAAAATGAATTCTTAAACATTATTTTAAACTAAAGCTAAGGTCCCACAGGCAAATAATTTGCCAAAATTTTTATGAAAATGTGGCTAAATAGCTATGTTTGCAGATTTTGCAGGACTAAAAACTGAAACTATGGCTTCATATGCAAATACTAATAAAAAATATGACCGAAAAGTTGCCTAATATCGCCGATTTATCAAGATTTTTATGAAAATTTTGGGCAAATTATTTGCCTGTGGGACCTTAGCTTAAGACTGAAAAGTAACGATATATCTGAACATAACTAAACATAATTTAACTGATAGCATATTCAAAATTGCTAATTCTAGCAACTAAATAACTAAAATGCCAGCACGGCTCCCATATACAGATAAAGATTTATGAAATAAGAACGAAATTCAAAGAATGCCGGTGCTTAAATACTCTTACGATTGCTCACTCCATGCAGCATTCGGTGTAAACATGTTATCGTTACTGTTGGATGTTGCCAAGTGTGAATGGGGCCTCTTTCAAATAAATCGATAAATATCGGCATTAACTCCGGCATATTATTTTGTAATCGAATCAGATATTGTCTTTGCATTTATTGAACAATAATGAGCACTTATTTAGAAAACAGCGAGGGAAAATTTATTCCTGCCACAAAGCGACCCGACGGCACCTGGCGCAAGGCGCGTCGCGTTAAGGACGGCTACGTGCCACAGGAGGAAGTTCCGTTGTACGAGAGCAAGGGCAAGCAATTTGTTGCCCAGAGACAGACGGGTGTGCCGCCTGGCATGTGTCCGCTCAAAGCGGCCGAGTCGAAAAAGGAGCGGGAGAAACAGGAGAGAAGCAAGGCAAAGAAAATGGACAAGGATTCGGCGAAAAATTCCAAGCTACCCACTCCTGGTGCCCTGCCTGTGACTTGGAATGCGTCCAGTCCTCCCAAAGCTAATCCGAGTGCTGCAAGGAAAAGCGTAGATTTGTTACCGAATACTCTGGAAGAGACACTCAAGCTGGACAATGTACCAGATATGGACTCAGCTAAGCAACTGAAGAAACTTCGCAAAAAAATACGTGAAATTGAACAAATCGAAAGTAGAATTCAAGCAGGCGAGCATAAGAAGGTGGACAAAGATCAACTGGATAAGGTGAAAAAGAAGCCAGAAATTCTCAGACAGCTTAAGACATTGGAGGATGATCCAGCACTGTCCCAGTCATAGCCGCATGCCACTGGAACTCTTGCCATGCTTAAAATATTATAGATTAGGAGGACACACAAACCGCAGCCTCTACACGGGACTACATTCATATGTCTGTTAAATAGTTCTATTAGTTTTAGCTTAAGATGATATCACCGCCATTTTAGAAGTATAGTACATTTTTATAAACGTGTTTATGTCCTATGTGTAATTGAGTTGTGCCCGCTATCGATTCTTAAAAACTCAGACAGAGATGAGAGCACTTGCCGCTTTTATTTATGTATGTAGGTAATAAATTAAAAAAATAAAGAAATATAAAAACCTTAAATGCATCATCCAGTGCAATCTCAAAACTTCTTTACAAACTACACACTATAGCGTTGGGTTTAACCAACTCATTTGGCCTTTTCAATAAAAGCAGTATAGCTTGTTAGAAAGTCTAAAAAATATTTCAATATCCCTTTTAGATTGAGACACTTAAACTTTAAACTTTAACTCACTAAGTTTAGATGTGGGAAACGAAGCATTGTCTTGACGCACACAAGGAACTATCTGCAACCCCCCTGAAACTGTCTTTGGGTTAGCTTGCCAAATGTATATAACAAGCAGTAGAAATAATTTAACTATCATGTATTTTATGATCATTGAGGGTATATTAAAATTGTCCGGATGTTTGTAACGCGTAGAAGGACCACATAAAGCATGACGAGCTGACTTGATATAGCCTTACCCGTCTGTCCGACTGTTTCTATCCTATCCACTACTTCATTTTTAAAGCTTTCTTAACCAAGTTTTGAAATCTTTTGGTACAAATACGCTGACATTGGTCAGAACCGGCAGGTTCAGGTGACTATAGCATAACGCTGCCATAGGAACGATCGGTCGAAAAAATAATTATGGTGAGAAAAACATTTTTGTTGGTTTTCATGCAAACGTCTCCAAACCTCGTATTTAAAGTTTTCTATGCTTTTACATAATTCCACCAAGATTTATAAAAATCGGACAACTGCCATTCAGAAGATAGGTCTGAAAAAAGTTTTTGTAAGAAAAAAGTGTGATCCAAACTTTTCTGAACTTTGCAACGAAAACTACATATATTCTTGATCAGGGCGAAGAGCTGAGTTGATTGAGCTTTGTCCGTCCGTCTGTTTTTACGCAAACTGGTCTTTCAGTTTTGAAGTTATCGAGCTGAAACTTTGCACAGTCGTCTTTTTATACCCTTGGAGAGGGTATATTAAAATTGTCCGGATATTTGTAACGCACAGAAGGAAGCATCTCCGACCACATAAAGTATATATATTCTTGATCAGCATGACGAGCTGAGTTGATATAGCCATGTCCGTCTGTCCGTCCGTCTGTCCGTCTGTTTCTATGCTATCTCCTCCGTCAGTTTTAAAGCTACCTTAACCAAACTTTGCACGAAGTCTTTTGGTATAAATACGCTGCACATTTGTCGGAACCGGCCGGATCGGATGACTATAGCATATAGCTGCCATAGGAACGATCGGTTGAAAAAATAGTTTTAGTAAGAAAAACTTTTTTGTTTTTAGTGCTGTCGCTCCCATCGCTCGTATTTATAAGTTTTTAATGATTTCACATAATTTCACCAACCCTTGTCAAAATCGGACAACTATATAGTATAGCTGCCATACAAAAGTTAGGTCTGAAAAAGTCTTAGTGAGAAAAACTTTTTTGTTTTCAATGTTATCGCTCCCAACGCTTGTATTTATAATTTTTCAATGATTTCACATAATTTCACCAAAATTTTTCGAAATCGGTCTACTATATAGTATAGCTGCCATACAAAAGTTAGGTCTGAAAAAAGTCTTAGTGAGAAAAACTTTTTTGTTTTTAATGTTATCGCTCCCAACGCCCGTATTTATAAGTTTTCAATGATTTTACATAATTTCAACAAGATTTTTCGAAATCGCACCACTATATAGTGTAGTTGCCATACAAACTGTCAAACACATATCAAGCTCCAAGGGTATATAAACTTCGGTCGAGCCGAAGTTAGCTTGCCTCTATTTTTACTGAATGTAATGTGTGGGAACCGGCCGAATCGAATGACTATATCTTATAGCTGTCATAGGAACTATCGCTCGAATAATGGGTTTTAGTGAAAAAAACAAACTCAGCAATTATACACATAATATGCTTTCACACAGATTTGCAAGTTTTGGTGAAAATCGGATAGATATATCTTAGAGCTGCTATACGAACCATCGGTCGGAAAATGGATTTTAGTTAGAAAATTGCTTGCATTCTTATACTCTAAGATTTAACAACATTTGCAAGGGTATAAAACGTCGGCACAGGCAAAATTATCTTGGCTTTCTCGTTTGTATATCGGCATCCGAGAACCTTTTGGTTCTGAGTGCAACCACAGTGAAATAGAAACACGAGACCAGTCTTTTTGAAAATAATGCAGTTTATATTTGGCACTTTCTTAGTCCTTCCCTATAATGTCAAGCTAACCTCCGAACAGAAGAGTAAGTGTGTAAGTGCTTTGATAGATACGTATTCAAGAATTTTATCCACTTCTGCTCAATGGCAACCAATTAAAGAAAGCAGCTCTGACCCCATTTCTTTGTTTGAAAGTGGAGATAAAGTCGATTTACACTGGTCGGCATATATATTTTGACACAAAAAAACCTTAAATAAACCATTAAATCTTTTCAACAAAAAATCACAAAATTTTGAAATTTATATCGAATACTGGTATAAAAGTAAGCTTTTAATTTAACATAAGTAGTACACAGTCAGCTGCTTAGGTTAGAAAATATAAATCAAATGTGCAAATGGGGGTTGGCATAAGTAAAAATGTAAATGTTGGCTATACAGCTCCTCCAACGGGGCCAGCCAAGCTTCTCTCATAGATATAAGTTCTGTATCGATCTGCAAAGTATGGCCGATTTGCCTGTAAATCCGTAGTTCAGTACTAAAATCTGAATTTGCATGCGAATCGGCCAGTCTTTGCATATCGATAACGAACTTATATCTTATGAAAATGAAAAGAGTATGAACTACAATTTACAGATAAAACTGAGTATTTTAACTTGACATTAACAAATTTAAACAAGTAAAATCGTTGTAGTCGAGTAGCCCGACTTCATAATACCCTGTACAATTGACAAACAGACATACACAAACGCACACACACACATGTTAGCAAACAAAATGGAAAATGGGCAAAAAAGCCATTTTTTGGCATTTTTACGTCCATTTTACAGTTAATCCATTAGAGATATGGAATTTCTGAAGCCAGATTCGGGCTCAGCGCGAAAAACTTGTCTAGAAACAATCATTCGTTTACCATTTAAGGTTCTGTGCAGTTCTGTGCGGTTCTTGTCAAAATACTTATGCCAACCCCCATTTGCACATTTGATTTATATTTTCTAACCTAAGCAGCTGATACTTATGTTAAATTAAAAGCTTACTTTTATACCAGTATTCGATATAAATTTCAAAATTTTGGGATTTTTTGTTTAAAAGATTTAATGGTTTATTTAAGGTTTTTTTTGTGTCAAAATATATATGCCGACCAGTGTATATGTGAATTCGAATGAAAAGAAAAAGGATAATACAAAGAGTTTAGCAAATTCACAACACTTTATAAAATTGTTGTTATTGTTGCCTCGTCCCACCAGCTTTCTTTAATAACATCAATCAAGGTTTTTCTGAGCATTAAACTTTTACAAAATAAAGATGATGTACTCAAATCGGGAAAATTAATAAAGTTTCCAGAATTGTATGAGCTATCAAAAGCAGGGAATCAAACCGAAACGAATTTCGGTTCCGGTTCCGGTACGTACCGAAACTAAAGTATGTATCGGTAAAAGGTTCTGTTTTGGTTCTGCTACTGTTTCGGAATTCGGTTCCGGTACCTTTTTATTCCGCTATCGTACCGGTACCTACCGGAATGGACCGGTAAATCTAACAGAAATTTTAAAACTTAAGTTCAAACAAAGTGGGTAAGCAGCAGTACACATGTATTATTTATTAATTTCATTTGCGTGTGTTTGCCATAAAAATTATACATGTTTGTATTCATAAGACGATTAAAATGATATTTTATTAATAATATAAAAAAATAAGAATTAGTTACAAAGAAGGTAAATTAATGAATATTTCTTAGAAGCATGATAGCGTTCAATGTATTTCCGTCAATCTGATTTCTTTGCGGAGTCAAAATAAACTTCACACCGGAAAATAAACGTTTTACGCTTACTTGTTTAGCTGGAACAGCAAGAATAACTTTTGAGAGTTCATACAATTCCGGAAACTGTCGGATTTTCTGACCACCATTTAAGTACATTATATTTATTTTGTAAAAGCTTTAAGTTCAGGAAAACCTTAATTGATGCCATTAAGCTGTTTTGAGGAAATATTTGTATTGTTCTGTTTCTTTTCATAGCAATTCAAATAAAAATCGACTTCATCTTCACTTTTAGACAAAGTAGTTGGGTCAGAGCTGCTTTACTCAATTCGTTGCAATTGAACAGAAGCGGATAAAATTCTTTATTATATATATCTGACAATGCAGTTACACATATACTTTTCTGTTCAGAGGTTAGCTTGACATTATAACGAGCGTCTAAGAAAATGCCACATAGGAATGCATTGTTTTAAAAAAAAAACAGGTTTCGCGTTTTTCTATTTCATTGAACAAAAGTTTAGGTTCTTTTCGGTTCTAAAATTTCGGTTCTTCGATACCGGTATACCAAAAATTAAGAATATCGGTTCCGGTTCTGAGTTTCAATCGGTTCTTTTCGGTACGGTTCAGTTTCCGGTTTGATTCCCTGATCAAAAGTTATTCTTGCTGTTCCAGCAGTCCAATTAAACAAAAAAACGTTAATTTTACGGAGTGAAATTTATTAATCCGTTAAGAAATCAAATGTCCATTATGCTTCTAACAAATAATCATTAAATTACCTTTTTTGTAACTGCAACTTTTTTCAAAAGGTTGGTGAAGACATTGTTTATTTAACAGTATTTTTATCACCTCACACATATCATCTCATACTCATTATAGTCATATTCACACTGGGCGCCTATTATTATGGCCTATTCGAACAGGCAGCTTCAAAAACGGATGACAACTGCTTTTCTTCCTATTATGGTTGTAAAGTGTCGCAAAAAGCACTCGAAAACGATAACTTTATTCGAGTTACTACTGTGGGCAAAAAGTAGTCGGAATTTGTCGATTTAAATCACGCGGGCTAATATTTTCGCCCGGATTATTTTTTTTATAGTTGGCAGCACTGTCACTGAATTACATGTCGAATTTCATGTCAAAATATACATTATTGTTTTGAGTTACGCTTGGTTTTGTGACACGCAAAAAATGGTTTCGGCGAATTTGAAATGTCTGAAATTATTTAACAAAGAAGTGCGATTAAATTTTGCTTCCTGAATGGAATTACCGCTGCGGAGAATGTTGCAGAAGCCTTACGGCGACCAAGCTCTGCCAAAATCAACAACATTTGACTGGTACAAATGAATTTAAAGAAGGCCGAAAACAGGAACGAAAAAATCACGCCAAAGTCGCTCAAAAATCAAGGTCATGCTGACTGTTTTCTTCGATTATCGTGGTGTCGTGCATTATGAGTTCCTTCCGCCGGGCCAAACTGTCATCAAGGAATATTATTTAAGTGTTATGCGTCGTTTGCGTGAAGCTATTTGCAAAAAGAGGCCAGATTTATGGGCCGACAACTCTTGGCTTTTGCACCACGATAATGCGCCATCTCACACTGCGGACGTTATTCGCGAGCATTTGGCCAAAAACAACACCATCGTCGTTCTGCAACCACCGTATTCGCGTGATTTAGCTCCGTGTGACTTCTGGCAATTCTCCAAACTCAAAAGACCACTCCGAGGACACCGTGAATCGGCACGCGCTCTGAAGGCCATACCTGAAAGTGACTTTTTGGCATGCATCGAGGACTGGAAAAAACGTTGGCATAAGTGCATTGTATCGGGAGGGGATTACTTTGAAGGCGATGAAATTGATTTGAAAGAATAAATAAAGATTTTTTGATTAATAAAAAAATTCCGACTACTTTTTGCCCACAGTAGTATATGGTTACAGCAATGAAAGCAGTGCTGGAGCTTGAATTTTGCTACAGTACCTACGTGTTTCCTATGAAAACAAAATCTTGCAGCTTCGACTTTGACTCATTTTTCGATGCTGCGGCCGGTGTGAATAGACTATAATGAATACAAAATTGTGAATTTTGAATAGCAAACACACGCGAATTAAATTGATAATTTATGGTCGTAAAATGTACATGTGAATAGCTTGAAAGAAAAAATGTTCTTTCACCATTGATTCAGCGTTAAATATGGAACTCGTAAATATAATATGTGTTCACTAAGTGAACTTCACTTAAATGTTTGTTTAAATATGAAAATTTTTTTATTAAAAATTAAAATATTATTTTCTTTAAATTTACGTTTTATATCCAATAGTTTTCAATATTTTTACCAACTTCTGCGCTTTATTAAATATTTAAATAAAAATTTGACAAATTTCGCGGTTTTTGGTCTACGCCTCTTTTAGATGCGTCTTCAATTTACGTAACATAGAGACGGTCTGAGAAAATGCAGTAGAAGTAGTAGTATTTAATATTTCTTAGAAAAAAATACTTTTATTATTTGATTTTAAAATAAAAGTCTCTGACTGAGTTTTACTTACTGAGTTTTATAATAAAAGTCTTTCAAAAACTGTTGTTTTGTGACTTTTAAATATAAGTCTTTAAAATAACTGTTATTAAATGACATGATTAAATAACAGTTATTTCGGAGTAATATATTAAAAGTCTTTAATAATTACACAGTGTTACAGCGAAAATATACTTTCGAAATGACCTAGCACACGCTGTAGAACAGGTCGAGTATAGCATTTCCTCATACTTGGTTTTTTCCTAACACCCCCAAAATCTGAAGTTATGGCCCAAAAACCGCTTTTTGCTTTTTTACCTCACTTAAATAGATATAACTCGCGAATGGACCGTCTGATTGCTCATAACCTTATCAATTCCGATAGCCACGAGAGGGATCTAAAACATTATAATCAATGGTTTGACTAATTTAAAGCGATGGCTGAGAAATGCGGCTTACAGATCTGTCATTTTCAACTTTTTTTGAGAAATTTGTACTTTGACCATCACTGGTTTAACTATTTTATTCTATGCGATTTTTCCTTAAAGTTTGTAATAAAAGCCCATTTAATTCTCCGTCGAACGGTTGTTGTCCCAATGAATTTGGATACCGTTTTACAAAGTTATGCGCGATTTTCTGAGTACACATCGACAATCTCGTATTTTTTTTTAGTGTGCTAACATATTTATTTTTGCTTTCACATAATTGCCCCTAAAAGTAAACTCAGTTTTGATTTGGCGCCAGATTCAAATAATATTTTTAAATACTTAAAATGCAAATATATATAAACTTCCATGTATCAACATTTTTTCGCAAATATTAACGGTCTCTGAATACTGTTATCTACCTTAAAGATAAATTGAGTTATACTGAGTAGATGTGGACTGCAAGTGGTTGTTATTATTTTTTAATGAGCTGAAATTGGCATATTAAACAAAAGAGCCGTGCACAGCAAGAATCGAATACAGGTAGCAGATTGCTTTCATGGCGCAAGCCTTGGCCACGCCTGGACATATCTGGTCTAATGCAGAGAATTAAGCTGCGGGTTCTATTTAATAAAAAACCCCTTTGGTACCTAAGAAATTACTTTTCAAGTCAACAAACATTGGTACCTAAGAAATTACTTTTCAAGTCAACAAACATTGGTAATGCATAGCTCGCTTCGGCCGCGACGCCCGGACCGTTATCCTGTCTAAAAACTCAGCGCATAATAAATTGCGTAATTGGCTCGAGTTGAAGTGAGTTACAACAAATATATCCAAGAGTGTCAGCCCTCATAAGCACACAGCGCAACAAGTGCTGTATGTTCGACTTTAACTCGCTTATAAGTATATAGTATTTATTTTCAATGGTTCACAAAATGTATTTAACAGTTTTCTTTTTAAAAGTAAAGATGTTAATAAGTCAATAAGTTAATAATAATAATAAGTTAAGAAGCCAGTCTTCAGCAATTTAGCAGGAATTTTAGCAGCACCAGCTTTTTTGGCCCGAAATTTATGCCACATATGCCTGACGATCTCGGCCACTGCTATTACTGCCCGACAGTCGCTTCTGTTCCGTGCGAGCTGGCGACAGTGGTTCGTCCATCCTGTTATAGTGGTTTTTATATTCTTCATCATCGGTCATCCGTGGTATTTTATCACGGTTCTCTACAATCGTGGTTAGACAGTTATCATTACAAGGCCCAATATATACAAAAATGTAGACTTGAAAAGTAATTTCTTAGGTACCAAAGGGGTTTTTTATTAAATAGAACCCGCAGCTTAATTCTCTGCATTAGACCAGATATGTCCAGGCGTGGCCAAGGCTTGCGCCATGAAAGCAATCTGCTACCTGTATTCGATTCTTGCTGTGCACGGCTCTTTTGTTTAATATGCCAATTTCAGCTCATTAAAAAATAATAACAACCACTTGCAGCCCACATCTACTCAGTATAGCTCAATTTATCTTTAAGGTAGATAACAGTATTCAGAGACCGTTAATATTTGCGAAAAAATGTTAATACATGGAAGTTTATATATATTTGCATTTTAAGTATTTAAAAATATTATTTGAATCTTGCGCCAAATCAAAACTGAGTTTACTTTTAGGGGCAATTATGTGAAAGCAAAAATAAATATGTTAGCACACTAAAAAAAAATACTAGATTGTCGATGTGTACTCAGAAAATCGCGCATAACTTCGTAAAACGGTATCCAAATTCATTGGGACAACAACCGTTCGACGGAGAATTAAATGGGCTTTTATTACAAACTTTAAGGAAAAATCGCATAGAATAAAATAGTTAAACCAGTGATGGTCAAAGTACAAATTTCTCAAAAAAAGTTGAAAATGACAGATCTGTAAGCCGCATTTCTCAGCCATCGCGTTAGATTAGTCAAACCATTGATTATAATGTTTTAGATCCCTCTCGTGGCTATCGGAATTGATAAGGTTATAAGCAATCAGACGGTCCATTCGAGAGTTATTTCTATTTAAGTGAGGTAAAAAAGCAAAAAGCGGTTTTTGGGCCATAACTTCAGATTTTGGGGGTGTGAGGAAAAAACCAAGTATGAGGAAATGCTATACTCGACCTGCCCAACAATATGTACTGGGTCTCGTGAAAAGTATGTGCAGATTTTTTTTTTTTTGTAACACTGTGTTATTATATTCAGAGGAAAAAATTAAAGTCCTCAATAACTGTTATCCAAAAGACTTTTAAAATAAAACTCTTTAAATAACTATTTTTTGTGAACTTTTATAATAAAAGTTATAACTGTTACCGTCCCCGGAATCCAGAGCAGGAAGCTCATTGGAGCCACTTAACAATTGCGCTCTAAAATGCGACGAATTACATAAAATAAAATTTTAAAATGGTTACTTATTACTCTGCTGGGACTTGAACTCGAAGCCATTCTTCTAAATTACAATTGAAATGGCGTCTCTCTCTACCGGTTGGGATATTCCACGCACTGGTCACAAAATGTCTGGTACACTACTTATATATTATAGAATTTAATATACCATTTACCCACAAACGAGACGACTCGTAATTCTCATTTATTAGGGTCAACGAAAATTTGGTCCACTTTGTTTGGACTTAAATTTTAAATTTTTTGTTAATTTTAACGATATGGTACGCACAGGAATACCGAAACATAAATCTAGGTAACCGGTACGAAATCGAAATAAAATAGAACCAAAACAGAACCTTTGCCGAAACGGAAGTTTGCATGAAGTATGCATGAAGCAATTCTGGAAACTTTGTCGAATTTTCCGACCACCATAAGAATTTACATCTTTTTTATTTTAATTGTCGCCATTAAACTGTTTTGTGAATATTCTAAACTGCTTGTATTGTCCTCTTACTTTTCATACATATACATATATTATTCGAGTTCTTACTTTTCTCATTTATGTAGTTGTAATAGAGCAGAAGTGGATCAAATTCTTTAATATACGTACATGTAACTGTCAAAGCACTTACATACTTTCTGTTCTGTTCAGACTTTAGCTTGACATTATAACGAGGGTCAAAGAAAATACCACATAGGAAAGCATTGTTTTCGAAGAGACTGGTCTCCAGTTTTTCTATTTCACTGAACAAAAGTTTGGCTAAGCCAGAATCCCTTTTAATTTCATTTAAAGCTTATAATTGCGCCAAATTGCTTAAAAGTCCCCCAAAAACTAAGTGCTAGCTTTGAAATCTAGTTGTTGCACTCAGACCCGAAACTGTACCGGTACAATGATTACGTTCTTTTCGGTTCTCGAATACCGGTAAAAAAATATTACAAATAAAGGGTGATTTTTTAAGAGCTATAGAAAAGTTTTTCAAAAAAAAAAAAAAAAAACACAAAAAATTCAGAAAAATTCGTGAAAACTATTTGAATCGATAGTACGGTCCTTATAATTTAATGTTTGAAGATTATTTCATGTAAATGTTGACCGTGACTGCGCCTCAAATGGTCCATCCGCTTAGTCCAATTTTGGCATACTCTTTCCAACATTTCGGCCGGTATCTCACGAATAAATACTTCAATGTTGTCTTCCAATGCGTCAATTGAAGCGGGCATGTCTGTATAGACATGAGCTTTAACATAGCCCCACAAAAAATAGTCTAAAGGCGCTAAAGCGCACTATCTAGGCGGCCAATTGACCGGTCCCGAAAGTGAAATAAAATGTTCATCGAACTCGCCTCTCAATAAGTCTATTGTTGCGCGTGCTGTGTGGCATGTGGCACCGCCTTGTTGAAACCACATGTCATGCAAGTCAAGCTCTTGCATTTTGGGCAAAATGGTTGGACATCATCTCACGGTAGCGCTCACCATTCACAGTTACGTTACGATTCGCATCATCTTTGAAGAAGTACGGTCCAATGATGCCACCAGCCCATAAACCGCACCAAACTGTGACTTTTTCTGGATGCATTGGTAGCTCTTGCAATGCTTCTGGCTGATATTCACTGCAAAATCGGCAATTCTGCTTATTTACTTACCCATAAGCTAAAAATGAGCTTCGTCGCTGAACACAATTTTTCGGTAAAAAAGTGGATCTTCGGCCAACTTTCCAAGAGCCCATTCACAAAAAATTCTACGTTGCGGTAGGTCGTTCGACTTCAATTCTTGCACCAGCTTTATTTTGAAAGGCTTCACACCTAAATCCTTCCGCAAAATTGTCCACGTTGTTGAGTAACAGAGGCCCAATTGCTGCGAACGGCGACGAATCGATAATCGATGGACATCATTAACACTGGGCAATACAGCTGCGATATTTTCTTCAGTTCGCACCCTACGAAAGCGTGTTGGTGGTTTAATGTCCAACAATTTACATTTGGTGCGAAATTTAGTCACAATAGTCCGAATAGCCGCTTTAGTGGGTCGATTAAACTGACCATAATATGGAAGAAGCGCGCGATGAACTTTCTAAACAGAGCTATTTTGCAAGCATTGTTCGGTTGTAAGACGATTCATGGTTAAATTATAGACCAAACTGAAGATGTTTGACAGTGAAACAAAACACGAAACGTGCGTGAGCTGTTTTAACCAGTGTTGCCAAAAAGATAACAGCTAAAAAATCACCTTTTATATGTTCCGGTGCCGGTTCTAATTTTGAATTGTAACCGGTTTTGGTTCCATGTTGATTCCCTGAAAAATACATAATAATCGGGGACCGTAACTGTTATAACTACTATGATAAAAATTACGAAAAAACAGTTATTTGAAAATTTTTATATAAAAATTTTAATATAACTGTTATTGTATAATTTTTATCGGGGGTGCCACAGAAACCTCTTCCAACCAAATTCCAACCCAATTCCAATTCTTAGGTGCCACAGAATTTCCGTTTGGTTGGTTTCAAACCTCCCGTGTTTTGTAAGGAGATTTAGCAAAATTCACCACCCAAACAATTTTAAAAAGCAAAATAAATTTTGGAAATGTAAACAACATTATTTTCTAGGATAGATTGCATCAAACGAATAAATTATTTAATTAGTTTAAACATTGAAATTAATGTTTCAATAATTATTGGGAAAAACAACCAAAGTCTTTCATGTTAATCAAAACCAACCACTACTGTGGCTCCTCCTATCGTTTGTCGCGAGTTTGTGTCGCCATCTGGTTGGCAGCCAGCGGATTAAGGGCTGGCAAGATATTCTTCATGTTTTGCGCCAACAAATTTTTAAACTTTGCATTTTATTTATGAAGAATTTGACTTTAATTTAAATTATAATTTAAAAATGCATCATAAAACATATAACACAATCAAAAAATTTAATTTAAACATCAATTTAACCCTTAATTACAAGAAGAAAAATTTTTTGGCCAGAAATTCAGCCCTGTTTTTAGAGATGGAACTTCAATTGGAACAGCTGGTGCTCTAAGTACATTTTCTAATATGAAAATGAAATCTCTCGAAGTTCTGTGGCACCGACGGTTTTTTCGAGAGATTTACAAACCAACCGTCGGCAAAATCTCTAGAGATTTCTGTGGCACCCCCGTATATAACAATTTTTGAATAACAATTAAATAATAATTTTTTTATTTTAATTATGAAAAAACAAATAATTAAAATTTTTATAAAACAAATTACAAATTAATTGTTATAAAAAATTTTTTATTTAACAATTATAAATTAATTGTTATGAAACATTTTTATTATAAAAATTAAAAATAACAATTACTTTAAGATATCCTTCGTGCCAAACATCGTAGGACAAAGGTTTGGATGTAACTTTGATCTGAGGGTTTATATGTTTATAATCTAGTGCTTGAAGGGCTAATACATCAATGGGCAAATAATTATGCAATGTGTTCTCGACTTGACTAACTTCCTAGGCCATCACGCGTACTTTGAATTGCCCATTGTCCATATCCAGTACTATAGCAGAATGGATTTTGAAAAGCAGTATTCTTAGCTCTACCTGATTCCAGTCAAGTTAATGACTGCTTTTTCTTGCAGAAGCCATGATCTTTACCAATTATGAATAAGAAAAAACAGTTGTTAATTCCAAATCCGCCTTATTTGATCTAAATTGAAAATCGCTGCCAATAACGCTGAATCATTACTTGTAGTCTTTTTAAAATAAATTGGTGTGAGATGAGATTTCAAATTATTGTTGTTGCAGCAAAACACAAGAAAGGAGATTCAAAGGCCGAGCCTATAAAAATAATGTAAAAAAATAGAGGCAAGCTAACTTCGGCTCGACCGAAGTTTATATACCCTTGGAGCTTGATATATGCCTGACAGTTTGTATGGCAGCTATACTATAAAGTGGTCCGATTTCGACAAATCTTAAGTAAAATCATTGAAAACTTATAAATACGAGCGTTGGGAGCGATAGCATTGAAAACAAAAATGTTTTCTCAGTAAGACTTTTTTTCAGACATAACTTTTGTATGGCAGCTATACTATATAGTTGTCCGATTTTGACAAGGCTTGGTGAAATTATGTGAAATCATTAAAAACTTATAAATACGAGCGTTGGGAGCGATAGCATTGAAAAAAAAGTTTTTCTCACTAAAACTAATTTTTCAACCGATCGTTCCTATGGCAGCTATATGCTATAATCATCCGATCCGGCCAGTTCCGAGAAATGTGCAGCGTATTTGTACCAAAAGACTTCGTGCAAAGTTTGGTTAACATAGCTTTAAAACTGACGGAGGAGATAGCATAGAAACAGACGGACGGACAGACGGACATGGCTATATCAGCTCAGCTCGTCATGCTGATCAAGAATATATATACTTTATGTGGTCGGAGATGCTTCCTTCTGTGCGTTACAAACATCCAGACAATTTTAATATACCCTCTCCAAGGGTATAAAAATAAACTGATGTTCAATATAGTCATGATGATAAAAGATAATGTTCGGAGAGTGCAACGACTTTATAAAATGACCTTGTTGTAATTCAGATTGATTAAATTTCTTAAAAAGCCTTGACTTTATGTTTTGTAACCTTCATAATATGCGCGAAGACTAAGAAGGATATGCTCCAAATTTGGCCTTTGCAGGCCGGTTTTTGCTTAGAAACCGATAAGAAATCAGTTACCGTTAAGATTTAAGCAGCAAAATTATTTGCTAGGTGTAAAAAATATTATGAGCTCACAAGAAAAATGAGTTTACCTATGGTTCTAGGAGTTGCCTTCGACCCAAAATCAAACGAAAATCGCACGGGAATTGGGCTTAGATTCAGTTTTTGTCTTTTCCCAAAGGCGAATTCAAAAACGTAGCATTGTTGCTACGCCCTTTCGTAAGATTTATGTTCCCACCGCTACAATAAAGATTAAGAAATACTTCGCACCGAGCTATATATCATGGCTAAGTAATGAACCTCATCTCTTCCAGGCAACATATTAATCATTTTGCCCACCTATTACCACATGGTTAAACTGAACTATATGCTCCTGAGTCACTATTTGACTGGAAACCTGCAAGAGTTCTCCTTATTCCTGCTGCATGGAGACATTAACAAAGAGTATGTGGAAGCTTTAGTTAAAGCTCGCACCGATACTGTGAAGGTTGTGCTGGCCACCGATATAATCGAGTCACTTACGCTGCCGATTTCATTCAAATACGAAATAGACACGTCCTGCCAAAGGAGTACAATATACGACAGTAGCACCTATTGTGTCGAGGACAGATACGAGTGGGTGTCCAAAGACTGTCTTCTTAGGCGGGAGTTGCTGCTCGACGGAAAAGGTTTGTACAAAACCCTTTGTCAACAAATAACACTGATCTCTGATTTCTTCTCCAGCCGCTGATACACAATGCTTTCGTTTACTCTCAAAAGAAACATATGAAACGCTGAACGCCACGAGTCGGCCTCGCCTGCAGACCATGCAGCTGGACAAGGTCTGTTTGTTGGTCAAATTATTATCGCCGAACAAGATCATCAGCGAATACTTGAGTTTCACCATTGCACCTCCACCTTTGATCAATGTGCACCACACTGTGCAGTTCCTTAAGAAAATCGACGTTCTGGACGATGAAGAGGAAGTTACTTGGTTGGGCTGTCGCCTGATGGATGTGCCAGTTCCTTGCCAGCTCGGGCGCATCTTAATTTTCGGCATTTTGCTGCAGTGCCTGGACCCCTTACTGACCATAGTAAGCTCGCTGTCCACAACGGATCCGCTTGGAATTCCGTTCAATGAGGACATCGATCGCTTGTGGGACAGATTTACAATTTATATACAAAATCGCATAAAGAACGAAAGAACACGCCTTGGAAAGAATCAGTTTTCAGATCACTTTGTATTTGTGCGTCTGTTCCAGGAATGGCAAGGTCGATTGAAGAACAACATACCGCCAATGTATCTTACCGATGAATACGATTTCGTGCTGAATGGTCTGATGGAGCAGCTGAATTTCACTCGCTCCAAAATTGTGAGTGCGCTGCGGGCGGCCCATTTGATTCACAGCGGGGGCGTGCTGAGCATGCAAAACGTCAACTTAAGATCGGATAGCTGGCCCATTGTCAAGGCTGCCTTGACTGGCGGTATGTATCCACATATTTGCGCTGTGGATTCTGAGAAAAATTGCCTCAAGTCAGCACACTCGGTAAATGTCCATCTCCATCCCAACACCGTTTTGCGTGACTTTCTGGAGCCCTTTAGCACATCCGCCCAAAACTTTCGGTCGCCCTGGATTGTTTGCACCAAGCAAAAGAATCACATCATTTATGCTACTGTGACTGTTCCCTTAGCTGTGGCTATGTTTGCGGGTAAGTCGAACTATTTTTCGGTCTAAAAACAGAGCACAGGGCCAGAGTTTCCATTTGTTGGAGTAAACATTACAATTTTTGGTAGAAAGTTAAAGTTTTGACGAATTGTTCATTCCCGCCTCGGACCATCTAAAAATAGTTATTTTCTTTTTTTAGAAAACAGCTTTCACACATCCGATCACCTTCACCAGCTATTGGCTGGCATCAGCTGTGAGGTAACTAGCCATAAAATTTTCTTAATTTCGTAATTTTTGCGCCGTTCCCCACATTCTCCAGTAATTTCATTGCCAATTAAAAAACTTTCATGATAATCTGAACAAATTATTATTATACACTTGAAAAGTGTATTATAATTTTGCCCAGAAGTTTGCAACGCATAGAAGGAATCATCTCCGACCACATAAAGTATTTATATTCTTGATCAGCATGACGAGCTGAGTAGATTAAGCTTTGTCCGTCCGTCTGTCTGTTTCTAATAATTGATATCGATCTGAGGAGACAATATGTAGCCATTCAAGTTAGAACCAGCCGTTATTTCACAGCTTTATTTACTCTAAATTTAATTACTCAAAAATTTCTCGAAAATATTGTTCCACTAGAAAGGCTTTATCTCTAAAGTATTTCGAATTTCAAAAAATCTTTTTAGGGCGATAAAACAAAAGCTGGTACGCATTGTAAAACTTTTGCTAATTGAAAAAGCCGAGGGTACGTGTATTTCTTTTCCTCCCAGTATTCCACTATGCCGTCATTTGTTTTAATGCTGTGGAGAATATCCATTTATTTTGGCTATAGCCAGTTGCAGTTCCGGGTCGTTATTGGCAGTCGTCATTTTCAGAGACCGCAGCAACCGTATCAAGAAATTGATCCAAAACGGAGCTTGCGTACCGCGATAAATTATTAGCCTGACTAAGTCACAGCTCCAGTGACTTAAATGGTCAAAGAAGAAGAGTGAAAATAGTCCCTCATTTGGTCAAAACTTTTTAGATCCTTATCATAGATCCTTTAAGGACATGTAATACCAAAAGAAAGGTATTCAGGCCTGTTCCGAATTCCGAACGTTTTCAAAAAGTAAAAACGAAACGAAAACGAACGTTTTACTATTTGCTGTTCCCAATTCCGATCGATTTGGCTACGTTTTGACTTTTCGAACTCGGTTTCGAAGTCGCTTTCATAAACAGCTGGCTGACTGGCCTGCGCGCGTGTTTGTGTATATCGACAGCAGCCAGAGTTGGCATCATAGCTATAATTTTAATTTACAAAGCTCTTATTTATACTTTAAGTCATTTTATTTTTATTTAAAACTGTTTTAAACTGTTACAATTGAATATGTGATGTAAAATATGGTTAAATATAGCTAAATAAAATAGAAAAAGTGCTGACCGAATAAATTAATTTAAATAAAGCAACCCTAGCAGCTATCGATTGACGATTGAATTCGAATAAAACGTAAAGTGGAATTCAGAACAGCTCGGTTTGAAAACGACCGCTCGGTTTTGCTTTTCACGCAATATTTTATAGATGTTTATAAAAAATGATTCTAAAATACACTTTAACTGTAAACATTTTAAGTAATGATGCTAAACGATTTTAAAAATGTTTAACATAGTTAAATTGATTAGTTTATAATTTTGGGAATTTATTTTAATGCTTTTAATAGCAATTTCTTTTCATTCTGCTGACTCTGCAGCACAACTTTTGAAAACGACAATTCTGGTCGATTTGCGGAATTCGGAACAGCAATCAACTCGATTTGCGACAATTCCACTCGTTTTCGGAATTCGGAACAGGCCTGATTGATTCATAGATCATATAAGTATATAAGTATATAAATTTTAGTCCTTCTCCGCTTGGTTAAAAAGTTATTTGAAATCAATCTTTATTTATGATTTTTAAAATAAAAAAAAAATTGAGAGAAGCTAACTTCGGCTCGACCGAAGTTTATATACCCTTGGAGCTTGATATATGCCTGACAGTTTGTATGGCAGCTATTCTATATAGTGGTCAGATTTCGACAAATCTTGTTGAAATTATGTAAAATCATTAAAAACTCATAAATACGAGCTTTGGGAGCGATAACATTTAAAATAAAAAAGTTTTTCTCACTAAAACTAGTTTTTCAACCAATCGTTCCTATGGCAGCTATATGCTATAGTCATCCGATCCGGCCGGTTCCGACAAATGTGCAGCGTATTTATACCAAAAGACTTCGTGCAAAGTTTGGTTAAGATAGCTTTAAAACTGACGGAGGAGATAGCATAGAAACAGACGGACAGACGGACATGGCTATATCAACTCAGCTCGTCATGCTGATCAAGAATATATATACTTTATGTGGTCGGAGATGCTTCCTTCCCTGCGTTACAAATATCCGGATAATTTTAATATACCCTCTCCAGGGGTATAACTACAAAATAATCTTTATTTTTGATTTTTTGAACAAAAAGCAGAAAATAATCTTTAAATTTAATTTTAATTATAAAAATTTAAATTAAAAGTTATTATAAAATAAAAAATAAAAATTAATCGTAATTTCACAATTTTTATTTTTAAATCAAAAAATTATGGTTAAAATTTAACTTTTTCATAAAAATTGGAAAAAAATTGGGCTGTTTTTGGAGTTGTGTTGCTTAATCTATATACATATAGTGATAAGTCATTCCACCTGATCATCACCCTGGAAGCTAAACCGTAATAGTTAGAAATTTCAAAATTTCACATTGTACTAAGCTAAGAAAGCATTTCCTCAAAAAAACGTTTAAGTGCTGAAAATATTTACTAGAAGTGTGTTTTCTTGATATCGAAAAATAACCAAAAAATTATATTTGTTTAAAAATACAATAAAATTACAATTTTGAAAACAAAAAAACAGAAAAAAAATCTTCGCTCGCGTCAGGCCATGATTCGAACCTACGGCTGCTGACATGGGCGGCTGACTCTCTCCCCTCGCGCCACGGAGGCCATTTCCAATTCGGTGGCAGACCACTTATAATTATGAAGCGCTCAGTTCGCAGTTCTTTTCTTTTCTTATAAGGTGTCATCTATTATATAGATAAGGATGCTGAAATAAATGCTAAATTGTTTGAATGGAATTTTAATATCCCTATACTAGCGATACTTAGTCCTTGGTTCCTCCCAGGCGGGCGAAACATTTCGTTATTTACACGTACACGACCCGAACGCTTGCCGAAGCTGAGACCAAAAGAGCAGGTTTTTAAACACCAATACTCTCTCACTTTTTGGCCTCGCTCTATATCTATAAAAAAAAGTGTACTGACGGGCTGACTGACTGATTCACTGCACAGCCTAAACGGTAAGAGATATATGGCTGTAATTTGGAGAGGAGTTCTGTTAGTGGGGAAGGTGCGTACTAAGACGGAGCCCACGAGGAAAATGGCCGGAAAATTCTGCACTCAAAAAACTATTTTTCTTTCGATTGGTTTCAACCTCGGTTTGTAAGGATGGAATACGAAATAGTTTGAAATGTGATTTTCTGATGTTACAAAATTTTACCCAAAGGTCGGAAAATTCTGCATAAAAAAGTATTTTCCATCAGATTTTCTTGAAACTCGGTTTGTAAGGACAGAATACGAAATGATTTAAAATGTTATTTTTCAATGTCCAAAAAACCTCCCCCAGGTTGGCTTAAAACTCGGTTTGTAAAGATGTAATACGAATTAATTTAAAAAGCGTCTTTCCAAAGTCGGAAAATTTTACCCGACTGCCGTAAAATGTCCGGCAAATTCTGCGAGAAGAAAACTATTTATCATCCGATTGGCTTGAAGCTCGGTTTCAATTGATGAAATAGAAAAATGTGATTTTCCAATGTCGGAAAATCTGATCCCCGCGAGTGAAAATGCGGCTGCAGGCAATAAGTCCCCAATGAAATAAGTCCCCAAACGATAAAATGAAATAAGGCCCCAAATTTGGGGAGTTATTTCATATTTTCATATTTATTCAATAAAATAAAAACTATTGGAAATACCTAAAATAAAATTTTAAAATATTTTTTAATTTGTATTTTTAGTGAAATAAACTACCTATAACATTGAATAATAATGAAAATTTTTTACAAAAAAATACCGCAGTTGTACCAAATATTTGTGTGTGGTTGCTTTTTATTTTAGGTTGTTTCTTCTTGTGAGATCCATTCTCTCTTATTGCTTTGGTGTACAGTAAAATTTCTGACAAAGTGATACTCGGCCAACATTTCGTCTCTGGGTTGGAGGATTAAAGGAATTTTCTTCTTCAGCTTTTCAGAGTCCCTGAGGCTTACTATGTGGTTTCTACCCACTCCTGATGTTAGACTAGAACTAATTATCTTTAGCATCCATCAATTTTACAATTTACATTTACATTAACATTTTTATTATAATCGAAATTAACATGAGAGGTCCGCTCGTATTGTCTTCACGTTTATCTTATGGCTATATGTCGAGCAGCAATAACTTCTCTTTTTCTGCTATCGATGGTTTTGCTATTGGCTGTGAATTTGCAGTTGCTATCTATCAAATCTTTAAGCTCATCTATCTACCTATATATTGTAATTAAAGCTCTTATGTAAAAATGGAACTTTTCGCGATTTTTTTGACCGTTGTTTACCAACGCCTGCATTGTCATCTAATCTTCAATCGCATAAATATGATAATTTTGCGAATTTCGCAGTTTTTAGTCCAATCAAATACAAGTAATAAATTCCTATCTGTGTGCCACCTTGTGTAACATTGTGTAAAATTTAGAATATTAGCAAGTGAAATACTTGGATTCTTGAGTCGATTTGAATTGCTCTCCTCTTCTAACACATCTTTCCTATCTTTATTTTAGGTTCCAGCAAACTTCGGTTTGCTCAGGTCAGCGAGTATCAGACGCCGTTAAATGATCGCAACGTTAATATCTTCATTGACGAATGGATCTGGATGGTTTTGCCAAAGTCTTCAGTTGAACTGGTTACGAAAACACGTCAATATTTCTTCAATGTTTACCATGAACTGCTAAGATACTGCGCCGATCAGGAAAAGTGGCGGCGTGATTCCCAATCAGGGTCAAATTATCCATTGCTAAGCGAGACACTGGCTCAAGTTTTTGAAAATGAAGAGGCAGCATGCGGCTTCAAACAGTGCCCACATGTCGGCTACCGACCGAATTTAAAGATGCCGAATTTATATTTGCTGACTGTAAACAACCATTTTAGTTGGAATCAGGAAATGGTCGACAATGCAACTCTCCCCCAGAGGCAAACGCATTTTGATATCAACTCACGATTTGTGGAAAGGCAGTTCTTTTTGTTGTTCACTGAGCATTGCCCTGAAGATTTCTTCAACAACAGCAACACCACCTATATAGAGAGTGTTCTGGGGAAGTTTGCCAGGCCCATTGAGTCACCAAGTAGGCATATTTTTGTTATATTATATGGCAAAAATCCAGATGTCATGCTCAGCATTAGTAGAGCGAAAACTATAAAAGGGGAATTCACACTGAAAGAGTATTTTCGAAATACAGTTCCTGTGTGCGAAATCTTGTAAGTATGCGAACGAGTCGTCATTATCAATAAAGACTTACGGCATTATATTTCAGGGAGGCTTGTGCATCCTTAAATGTAAATATACCCAGCTTTGACGGTCGCTTAATGTCAAGTCTTATCGACAAGAGAGTCGGAAATTTAATTATGGATTTGTTTGCGTTCCGACACCACTGGATACATAAGCGAGAGAGGTAGATATTTACGTTGAATAAAAGTTCAGGCCAGATTGAAGAAAAACAGGCAAACTAGCGAAGCCTTTGCAAAGGCAACTACCACTTTTTGGATTAACGAGATTTTTTAAATTAATATGTTTGCATACAACTACTGATTAAAATAAAAAATGTTGGTTTGCTAACAGAATAATAAATTTGGTTTCATTGAATGAAGAGTAGAATGATTTAGAGGCTATCTTACAACACAGGTTTACAAAATAGGGCCAACTTTTTTAACGGAGAAGAAGCAATCACTCCTTATGTGTTTTTGCGCGCTGAATGGGCCTTTTACCCACGTCAGGATTACGGGATATTTGCATAAACGTGTGTTCAGCGAGCTTTCTATACATTTGTTGGTCCTGTGGCCACATTAAGTGTCATATTCCAGCCAAATTTGTTTTAGTGTAAGCTGCATTGAAGAATGTAGCAGATAAACCAAACGCGAAATCTTGTTTTTTCTCACAAGATACCAATTGTTTGATTTTAAGATGAAAAATTTAGTAATTTTTTGATAAAATCAATTTTTCTTCCCCAAGTTTAAAAAATTCTAAAAAAAAAGCGTCTGAGTTCAGAAAAAAACTTGGGAAATATTTATGGACGGTGCTTTGTCTACTCAAATTTATCATATTTTCAGTTTCTTTAAATTAACTCGCTTTCAAAAGTTATGGACCGAAACCTACAAAATTGTACGATTCGTTTTGACATTTTTTTAACAATTTAAAAATTTTAAAAATCAATTTAAAATATAATGTATTATCTACTCTTTTATATTGAAATAATTATTTTGTTATATTCAACCTACAAGAACCTTTCATAGTAAATATTATGCAAAACAAAGAAAAAAAGTCAATTCAAATCAAGCCTATATACATGCATGAAGAAATGTGAATACATAAAAAATCTTTAGAAATGGACCATGATGCTGTCGATGAATCGATGGACGACCTTGTGGAAGATCTTGCTGTAATTGCATGCTGGCGGCGGGGATCCAAGTTCTGAGTGTCTAAATAAGTAAACTGGCGAACTAATGTACTACAATTTTTCTATGACCAATGGGTCCGTGCGGGGTATGTCTACTGCAACTCCACCTCAAATAGGACCTGAGTTACAGGTAGCACTTTTCTATTTGGGGTAGTTTGGAGAAGCTGCATCAATAAGGAAATGACGGCTTAACAGGTCTTGTCAAATTCCTCTTTCCTTACAGACAGAGTGTTCGGAGCTATTTTGAGGAAGATGTCTGAATTTACTTTATGGTCAGATGCAGTTAAACTGACAAAAAATTTGAATTACTGTAAGTATGACCGCCCTTGGAGAGGGTAAGTTGAAATTGTCCGGATGTTTGTAACGCAGAGACGGAAGCATCTCCGACCACATAAAGTATACATATTCTTGATCAGCATGACAAGCTGAGTTGATATAGCCATGTCCGTCTGTTTCTATGCTATCTCCTCCGTCAGTTTTAAAGCTATCTTAACCAAACTTTGCACGAAGTCTTTTGGTATAAATACGCTGCACATTTGTCGGAACCGGCCGGATCGGATGACTATAGCATATAGCTGCCATAGGAACGATTGGTTGAAAAACTAGTTTTAGTGAGAAAAACTTTTTTGTTTTCAATGCTATCGCCCCCAACCCCCATATTTATAATATTTCAATGATTTTACCAGGGTTCGGAATCGCTCTTTGCTCGCAGCTCTCGAGAGCCAGCTCTAGCTCACAGCTCATGACAATCAGCTCTTGGCCATCAACCAGCTCACGGCTCGGGAGCCACAGCACTCGGCTCTGAGCTGTGTACTACAGCTCGTGAGCCGTGAGCCCCAACACTCGGCTCTAAGATGTGAGCCCCAACACTCGGCTCTAAGATGTGAGCCCCAGCTCGTGAGCTGTGAGCCCCAGATCGTGAGCTGTAAGCCCCAGCTCGTGAAATGATCGCGCAAGAGAAAGGAGCCTACATAGATAAGATAAGATTGTATCGAAAGGTTTCGGGTTGATTTTTGCATTATTTTTATATATATATATGTTATGAAGCAACTCACAAGTAAGCTTTAAAAACTGATTTGGTTAGTTTTTGAACCGAATCTTATTTTGTCCAGAAAGAGGAGGTGCGGTGCGGTTCGGGTTGAGGTACGGGTGGTAATTGATTTGGAAGGTCCGATTTAGATTGTAGCAAGTGGTACGATTTTACAACTTTTTATTTTTTTTTTCTGAACTAAAGTTTCTAAAGCCCTGTCGACATAGCCATATCCGTCTGTCCTTCCAGCCGTATGAACACCTGGAATTCCAGAGATATAAAAAGCAACGCAATTTTCTAAAATTGTCTGAACGCAGATCAAGCTTGACTTAAATTTTGTCACGCCGCCTCCGGGCCCCGCAAATATAAATAACTCCTACAATTTTACAGATATCAGGCACCAATTTTAAATCCACATGTAATGCCCAATATCCTTAAGCAAAGTCTTACACAGATTGGAAGTTCTGTCATACATATTTTCTTATACATATGCTAAATCTGTGTTTCTAAACCTTTCCACAATCATGTATTTCGATCGTATTTGTCTATACATTATAAATCAGCGAGGGCGCCCAAAATTACTGGAAGGGCGCTACAACAATAAGATCTTCTGCCTTAAGTTTGAACTGACTGTTTATACACTGGGCGTTATTTCATAAAACATTTCCAACTTAATTTGTCTTTTGGTGGAAATCCGGGTAGCATAGATTTAGTTCCGAAGCACCTTTTTCGTTTTGCTTTGTTTTGTATATTTGTATAATTCTAAATACAAAAATATTCGAGTTAGTACAGAAAGGGACATGTACACAGAAATGCTTTAAATTCTTAGATTACGTAATAATATGAATTCAATGGCACCCGCAGGACTTTACAATCATATTTTTATACTTCTTTAGGTTGACATTCTCATCGTTGAGATGATATAGAACAGGAAGGGCGCCCAGTCGTGTGGGGGCGCAGCACGGCTTGGGCACCTTTTTCGGCTCCATAAGATGGACCAAAGTCTGTACAATGGCGTGATTGGTGGCGTTCATGTGTGCGTTCAGTGGGAAATTGCATTCCCCTTTGCAATAGAAGGCACCATAGCCCTCCGGTGCGATGATCCAGTCGTGCCAGCCCAAATCTTTGAAGTCAATGTAGAGTGTCTGCATCTGACAGCTGCGCGTACTTTCCATGTCAACAAACGGATTCATTGCCACCGACTTCTTGTTCTTGCGCTGATGCATAGGGCTACGCTTTGTCCGGTGATGACTGCCGTGGGCCGTAGTCTTGATGAGCTCGGGTCCCCTAAAGAACCCGATCATGAACGGCTGGTACTCATCATCCAGTTTGACTTTGCGATGTATTAGTCCAATATCGTCCAGCTTGACCTCACGATCTGGCCTGTTGACAGCATGTGCCCCTATATAGATGCCGTGATTCTCCTTGGCCTTGACCAACCACTCGTGCAAGCCCTCGGTTACGTTGAGCTCCAGCCAGCCGACATAGTCGCCAGTTGTGTTCACTGAGGACAGAGGCTCCATGGTGTTTTGTCCCCCTGCTCCTGGCTCTATGGAATATACCGTGATTGTAAATGCTTTGTTTGTGGTGAGCCATTTGCCCTCGTTTGAGTTTTGGTAGATTCGCAGCTCGGCCATCATCAAATAGTTGTCACTCGGCACGTTGGAAACGTCGAACCATAGCCGGCGGCCGTGTTCATGCCGCAGCTCGTCCACATTGTGATTGCGTTTATTTAGGAATGTCATAATTATGTCGCTCTCATCTATGGCACGCTTGTCGAGATCTGTGATGAAATTACGCTCTCCCCCCAAATCATCCAGCAGTTCGGCGTCGTAGTCTGCGTCCCGCTTCGACCGGCTGTGCTCGGTGGTAATTTCTTCCTCATCATTCACATGGGACAGTCCCTCTTCGGCTGTAATGCGATGGTAGACGTCTAGCAAGAACTTTGGTGCCGACTTTCTCAGGGAAAGCGGATGGCTGCTGTGGTGCGCAGGACGCTCTGCGATGCCCAAGAACTCGAGTATCTCGTACGAAGCATCCAGCTTGTCATCGTCGCTAAGCATGCGGTGCATGATGGTCTGATCCCTGCCATTGTCTACGTAAATGCCCGACTGTGCGGCATTGATACCGACTACGAGCAGGATCAGCAGCAAACCGAGGCCAAGGGAATAGGACGCCGCCGAGGCAATCATGGTGATGCTGTGTGAAGGGACGGTTTAGAAGCGAAAGTGAGTAGACGCATCTAATTGCGCAGATACTAATAGTAGATTCAAAGTGATTTTCCTTTCTAGGAAAATCGTACTGAAAATCTTTGACGCACTTGTATACAGATTGTTGTATGTATCTTAATCTCTCAGATGCATTTTTCTATCTTTTTTTTTAGTTTTCGACAAGTTGGCAGGGCGATCTACAGGGCTAAGCAAGCCGGAACTACTATCGCTTAGTTCATTTGAACCAAAAAGAGTGACACGAAAACAAATTTCTTCTTGTGGAAAATGCAAAACAACGGATGAACTAATCCTTTCAAAAAATAATATTTCATGTAGGTAAGTAAATAGAATTATTTACTGATTTAACAAAATAGCATGATTTGAAATTATATTTCGTTTTTACAACACAGTTCGCAAGTGCAAATACAGTCGTCGGCAAATATATTTGTACAAAGAAATTTACAGAGAACCAACATTAGGCCGATTCTCTTCTTCCTGATAGCTGCTAGCTCACAATATACTCTGCTATTTGTAAGTTTATGTGACATTTAGCTCTATGTATAAGATGAGAAATTGGACCTAAATCTGTTGTACTTAACATAATAGGTATATTAAGAATATTCGCAATTAAACAAAGTTAAATTTGCAAAATATCTTATGACGTTCTTCGTATTGAAGTCACTGGAATATAAAAAAACAACAAACGGACCGCTTAATTTTCTTAGAAGAGAACAGACACACACAATCAGTTGGAAAACAAATATTAATCTGTAAGTGGGACCTTAATATGCTTACTTACACTGTGACACATTTTTGAACTCAAGAAAGTTGGTAGCGTCGAGACCAAAAAATTCTAAAAGAGTATGATGGTAGTATAAAAACCCTGTCTGGGTTTGGTCTGCTTAGCTGCCGTTTTCTTCCTTTTATTGATCATTGAACTTTTAAGCTTTAAAGGAGGATTAACGATTCCATATCTCGTAAACGGTTTCGAATTTTCCTTTCATGTTCCAAAATTGTTGCCCTTGCACAGTGGTCGATTCTGCCAATCTGGCAGGCAATAAATGCAAATTTCAAACTCAGATGTTTTTAATTTTACCGAAAACTAACATCCCGCCAATATTTATTCCGATTTTTATATTTTTTTTTATCCGATAGTCACGACGTCGTGAGCGTACAAAACTTCATATACTTTTTTTTACCACAGAGATGGTAAGAGATAGAGGTTTGACAGGTTCGTATACTTGCAGGCAGATCAAGTTTATTATCAATTTTTGCTGCGCCCACACCCGCTCACGCAATTTGGAAAAAAGTCATATCTCCCACAGTTTTGTAAATAGACAGTTCGCACCTTCTAGAGATCTAAGGCAGAGGCGGCCACCTTCAGCTCATATGAGCCGAAGTCAGTCGTGTTTTTAAGCAAACGCAAGCCGAAGTTATGGTTGTGTGAATCGGTGAGCACTGCATTGCAAGTAAAACGCCTGTTGTCTGGAGAGAGCTCTCTTGTTCACCAACACAAGCGCACTTTCTTGTCCTCTCCATTTGGCCGCCTCTGATCTAAAGTAATACAGAAAAGCGAAAGTAAATGTAAATGTAATGTAAAATTGGCTATACTGCTCCTCCAACGGGGCTAAGCTGGTGAAGGTGACCGTATGTGTAAAAACTATTTTCTAAAGAAAGAAAAAAACTTTTATTATTAGATGTTCAGAGGCGGCATCGAACCCACGACCTCCAGCAGTCCAGCACACTAACCGTTGGGCCACAGACGGCAGAAAAGCGAAAGTAGATGTCGATGAGTGGAATTTATTATATACTTTGTGGTTATGACTGGGAACAGTCATTTATACAAGCAATGGGCAAAGCATGGATCAGCTACTGGGTTAGATATTCGAAAATATTTCCACAAAAGGCTCTTTGAGTTTTTCGTTCAAATGAGTCATGCAAATGCCCTTCAATGAAGAGGTACTTACCGCTATAAAACTAATATGCGTGTCCTTATCGGCAGAGGAATTACCTCAAAGAAACATATCTCGACTAGGAAACGTAGAACAACAACGAGTCGTTCAACTGCTTGTTATAGGCTTTGACTGATCACATTTAACAGCCAACATCCTGAGTTTAAATGCTTAATACCCATTTATTATGCCAACATTTTTAATCTTATGTTTTGTAAAAATGTTAAGTGGGTCGATGTATAATAGGTAAAAGCTACAAAGATAGCAAATTCCGCCATGGTAAATATTATTGACTCAGGATGTTGGATGTGCTCGGTGTAAAAAGCCTACTATAGACCTTTGCCCCCAAGCATATATATTCGGCTTTGCGTGTTGGTAAAATTTTATATTTCCTATCAACTGCCATCTTCAATGAAGGATTTTGCCAATTTTAAAAATACAGCCCCAAGCTTACTAATAAGCCGAACAGCGCAATGGGTAGAGACAAATTTAAAAAAATCGAGGGGAGCTAACTTCGGCTCGGCCAGTTTGTTAAATGACAGCTATACGATATATTCATCCGATTTTGATAAAACTCTTCAAAGTTGTGTTCAAAAGATAATTTTTATAACTGGGAAGTATATAGACGCTACCATTGAAATCAAAAAAGTTTTTCGCACTAGAACTACTTTTTCGGCCTTTCGGTCCTATGACAGCTATATACTATAGTCATCTGACTGAATCAAACATGGCAAAATTCTTTGGTAGCATGTAAAATTGATCAGTGACAAGTTTGGATGCGATAGCAAAGAAAACAAAGAAGTTTTTCTTGCAACAACTTTTTTTCTGACCTTTTTATACCCTTGGAGAAAGTATATTGAAATTGTCCGGATGTTTGTAACGCAGAGAAGAAATCATCTCCGACCACATAAAGTATATACATATATTCTTGATCAGCATGACGAGCTGAGTTGATATAGCCATGTCCGTCTGTCCGTCCGTCCGTTTCTATGCTATCTCCTTCGTCAGTTTTAAAGCTATCGTAACCAAACTTTGCACAAGTCTTTTGGTACAAATACGCTGCACATTTGTCGGAACCGGCCGGATCGGATGACTATAGCATATAGCTGCCATAGGAACGATCGGTTGAAAAACTAGTTTTAGTGGGAAAAACTTTTTTGTTTTTAGTGCTATCGCTCCCAACGCTCGTATTTATAAGTTTTTAATGATTTCACATAATTTCACCAAGCCTTGTCAAAATCGGACAACTATATAGTATAGCTGCCATACAAAAGTTAGGTCTGAAAAAAAGTCTTAGTGAGAAAAACTTTTTTGTTTTCAATGCTATCGCTCCCAACGCTCGTATTTATAAGTTTTCAATGATTTTACATAATTTCAACAAGATTTGTCGAAATCGGACCACTATAAAGTATAGCTGCCAAGGGTATATAAACTTCGGTCGAGCCGAAGTTAGCTTGCCTCTATTTTCTTAAGTTAAGTTTGTCAGAATAGTTATACACACGACTGTATGTGTTATCGAAATCGTGGACTGCCACTCGCTAAAAGACGTAACGAGCGGCTCTCATCAGCTGTTTCCCACACCCGTTCAGGTTTGTTTAGCACGAGTTGGTTAGAAAGATACAAATATAAAGAAATTGTTTTAGTGAGTAAATACGTCGTCGCTGCGCCGGAGGTGCCGTGTCTCTAGTTCTGTGCGTCGAACTAATTTGGGAGTGAAAGTGTCCGAGTCAGTTCAAACCGTTCTTCCAATTAATCAAGGTCTATATTTATTTTCAATAATTCAAAGTATGCAAACATATGAATCTCAAGTATAGAAAGAATAGTGTACAATGTAAAATATATACGTACATTGATACTATATGTATAAATGAGACATCTGAAAAGAACGCGAAGCATTAATTATCAAACCTGTTTCGGATTCGCAATAGAATTTTTGATTCGTACAATCTGAGCATACTTTGATTAACAATTAAAATGTTATTCTATTGTTGCGAGAGACTAATGCAACGCTCAGCTGGCAGGCTCTGGTGTAGTTCAGTGTCAGTGCAAAGGATGGGAATGGGCAGAGGAGTTGAGCTGAACGACGAATGTCGCACACCCTTATGAGTCTCATGCCTGGGCATGATGTCACGTCACATTGCCAAAACCCATTACACATGGAAACATACATATGTATGTATATGATACATCCACAAACAGATGTATGTTTGTATGCATAACCACCAGCATTATTATATATCTTTATACTCAAATTATATTCGGCCACCAAAGTGCCGCACAGCGGAATTCCATCTGTTCTCCAATGTATAGTATATTATTTGGTATGGGAAGTATCTACGGTCGTTGCGTGAATTCGAGTAATGTAATTAAAAGTGGGACTGACGAGTAGCAGCAGCTCCAGAGTTTGACCCAATTTTCGACTGTGTGGGTGCACTGGGAAATCTACTAATCACACATGAGAGACCAACCGGGGAAGTCGAAGTCGAATTTGCAGAATTTTTAAAGTAAAGTAAACGATGGCTCGCAATGAAATATTTCTATTATTTACACAGAAATTGCCAGTAGAGTAAAGCCAAGCATTAGCAATACGTTGGCTATATAGATCGATTTTTAATCTAGAGGCTCTATTTTTTATAAGCAACAATCTAAGCGTTGGCAGCTGTGTCAATTAATTTATTAAATGTAGTAATCAAGTAACAGAATCGAGAAGCCGATTCTAAGTAGGTAAGTGAGCAAGTTACACGGGGAAACGCTACAGAAGCCCGTATAAATTTCTCTCTCTAGGAGAATCGCATACAGACAAAGACAATTATCTGCAACTGTGCAGCATGACATGAAAGATCGCTAGCCCTGAAGTGACGGAAGAACTTTTGACAGGATACCGAAAAGCACGCAAGGATTATACTTTCCCTTTGTTGTTGTAGGTCGACTTGCAGAATCTGTCCTAGCCATATGTCGGTTAAAACTTATTATCGGATGAATATATCTTATAGCTGCCTTAGGAACTATCGGTCGAAAAATTGGTCTTAATGAGAAAAACTTTTTTGTTTTTAATGGTAAAGTCTCCAAACTCGGAAATTGTTAATACTAAACGCTTCCACAGGATGAGTACGTCTTATAGCTGCCATCGGTCGGCAAATTGGTCTTACATTGACCATCGGTTGACTAAAGCATATAGCAGCCATAGGAACGATCGGTCGAAAAAGTATTTTTAGAGAGAAAGAAACTGACAGGCATATATCGTGCTCCAAGGGTATATAAACTTCGGTCGAGCCGAAGTTAGCTTCCTTCTATTTTTATTGTTTTCAATGTTAGCGTCCCCAAACTCGTCCAATTGTAATATTATATTCTTTCACACAGATTTGCAAATTTTGGTCCAAATCTGATGACTAAATCGTATAGCTGTCATTGAAATTATCGCTCGGAAAATGGGCTTAAGCTAAAAAATGTTTAATTTTAATGCTAGCGTTCTTAAACTCTGATATTTCAAAACATTTGCATGGGTATAAAAACTTCGGCACTGACGAAGTGAGCTTGCTCGTTTTTATTTGTGTTTGAAATTATTTAATCTGAGTAATTGTGGTATTTGCTTGATATAGCTTAAGCCATGCTTATTATATTCGTAAATTAGCGTTTTTACAGTCCGACATTTCGTTCTGCCAATGCCCCTGCGGCCCGGGAATATCGGAAAAGCGTCGAAAAAGTTTGTATGGGGAAAATTTTATTATTCATCCGATTGTCTTGAAACTTGGTTTGTACGCATTGTACGCGAAATATTTCAACACTTCTTTTCCAGCTTTTGGAAATTTCCACGAGGAAAATGCATGCAAAAAACTATTTTTAATTCGATTGAATTGAAACCTAGTTTGTGAGAATAGAATACAAAATTCACTCATCGTAATTGAATTAAAGCCACCTTTATTTTGTTCAGTAAAAAATGTTTAAAACATGTTCTAATATTTTTTTTGACAAAAATTGTTAAAACGTGCTTAATTTAAGGTAAATCAACAGTATCAAATATTTTATTAAAGTAAAAGCATGTTTTTGTTTTATTTTTTTAAAGTTCAGTATTTACTGTGAAATTTAATTAAAGCCAGTCTTAAAAAAATAAAAAGGATGCAGAAAAAGGATAAATAAAAAATCAGTTAATTATGGATTTAGCCTCTAGGCTTATTTATGAGCTTGATTTGGAACTGTGAATCCGGTATTTTGGCTCAATTCTCAGTAACAGCTTTACGAAGATCTTTAGTAGAGTTGAACTTTCGTCCACCAGCATAAACACGACGTGCAACATGTTTTCAATTGGATTCATGTCCGGAGAACGCGCGACCACGATTGGCTCTTAAAATGTGAATCGGCACATTATCTTGCAGAAATTTGGTGTTCGGGTCGGGCTCTTGCTTCAAAAAGTTAATTAACATTTCATCCAATTAGCTAAAGTTGCCGTCTGTATTCCTGCGACCTCTAATCTTGCATATCGGGGTCCGATTGCGTCCCAAAACATCACAGAGCCGCCTCTACAGTTTTGGGAGGTCGAAATGCCTTAGACGCTTTAATGTCGTGCCCATTCAGGTTAAGTATTTTTGATAAAAAATGCACAAATCATTCATTTACTTTTATAAAAATATTTGATATTGTTGATGTACCTTTTAACAATGAATGTCAAAAAAATTTTATAACATGTTTAAAACATTTTTTACTGAAGAAAATAAAGTTGGCCTTAATTAAATTTCGATGAGTGCAGTTTGAAAAAAAAAGAATAGTTCCAGGGTTTGAAAATTTTAAATTACCTTCGGAAAATTCTGCATGAAAAACTAATTTCCGGCTGCCGGAAATTTATGCAAAGAGCAGCCAAACGAAGCCTGTTGATTGTGTTAATGAAACCAAGTAGGCAACTACCAAGGCAATCATTTCCCCACAGTTAACCCAAACTCATTCTATTGCTTGATTTCGAAAACTCTAGTCAAAAAAATAAACAAAAGAAATTTTAATTTCTTTTGATCAAGATGACCGTTAAACGCAAGACCATGAAACCATGGAGCAAAAAGTATTAGCGAGAAACGTTGCTCAGTCGACACCGCTTCTGTCAGAAAATTGTCAGCTGTTCGCTCTCGTTTACGCTCTCTAAATAGTTTTTGGTCAGCTGTTCGCCCTCTCTGGATACATTTGGGTTATGGTCGTCTCGCTCTAACCACAGTGATTTCCTACTGGCACTTTGAAGTATCTTTTTGGGCACTATCTCATCACTTTATAAACTCATTTTTATGGGGCAATCCATAATATAAATTTATTTTCAATGACAATCCACAATATAAAGACATTTTCATTGTCCGTCCCTATGCATCCTAAAGGATTATTTTGTAATCAGTGGACAAAACTGGAGCAGAAGGAGAAGGAAGATGAAGATAACGAACCGGTACAGATTACTGAACAGCAGAAAGCTCAAATCCTGGCCTTAAATAAAAACAACGATAATTTAAAATACAAATTAATTCGTGGCCAGAAGACGAGTAATTCGTATTTCACATTTATTGCGAACATTGTGCAGTTGCCTTCTCATGTTTTGAAGCAAATCGCCTTAAGCCTGGTTAGGGAGTGCCTATTGGATTGAAAATTAATATTCTTTAAATATATGCCGCAGGACCTCGGTGGTGGCGAGTCTCTCATTTCTCACAAGGCTTGATCAGAAAATGATCAGAAATTTATCTGAAATAGAAATTGATCAGAAATGGATCAGAAATATAAATTAGCACCAGCAAAATTGAGTGGCAGCGCAAACGTTCTCTCTAATTCTAATTGCTCCATGATGAAACAGAGTACATACTACCCATAGTATCACACGTCGTCGCCGTTCCAAGCCTTTGTCCGTTCAGGCTCGTAAGATGGGTGCTGTACGGCGCCTAGAGGACTTAAATCGCGTGGAATTGCTACGTGTGAAAGCGGCACTCAATGCAGCGGCCACTTTGGGTGCACCAGCTGAGCCATATGATCAACCATGCTATTCTCGTTCCCGTGTTCCGTGTGATGCAGAATACTTGTCCAGTGCCATTTGGGATCCCAATTAGCGAAAGCGTTTGGTCAAGACTATGAAGTTACTGGTTTTTGTGTTGTCTAGGGACTAATACATTATAAAGACTTTTCAATGTGCTAATGATAGGTTAGGTTAGGTTGCAATGGTTGAAATGGGAAATTCCCATTTCTTCACTTAGGCCAGTGAAGGCCCATTGTGGTACCATATAACCCTTTCTACGCTGATCGTAGAGGGAGGGTCTTCCCCGTTAAGGGTACTGTATACCTTCAGGTGTCATTTTTTAAAGGTTTACAAAAAATTAGATTACTCAAAAACTATAAGTGGTATTAAGAAGCGGATTTTTTCATTGGATAGGTAATCGGTTAAACTAAATTTAGTAATTTTTGTTGTTGTTGTTGTACCTACGGTTGTTGTTGTATTTCTGTTCAAAGTTAACCAAAAATTTAAAACATAGGCCCATGGTTGCAAAAATTTTTTGAGAACGGATGATCTGAATTTAAAACTGGAGGCAGGGTTTTGTTAAGAATTAATGTAATTCTGGTGTGAACTAGGATATTTTGGATCGGTCAATAAATGACGTAGTTATGGGGTTTCAAAGTCAAAATTTCGAAAATCGACTATTTTTTCCCACTGTATTGGTCCTAGCTCCGTTATTTGTTGACCGATCAAAAATATCCTAGTTCACACCAGAATGGTGGGTATTAGGAGTAATTTAAGAGAAAGAATTTGAAAATCGGTCAACAGGTACTCTTTAAATCTTTGCAACCATTTTGGAAAAAGTGGTTCCGACATAATCGCATTTAAAGATTCGACATATGTTTTCGATGAAATAAAAATCGTTTTTAATAAATGTATAAATCGGATTTGGTGCATTTGGGTTTTAACTTTCACCGAAAAAAAAGATTATCAAAATCGGTTAAGCAGCTCTAAAGAAATTTGAGTCAAAGTGCGTCAAGACATGGTAAAATATAAAATCTCCAAAAATTTCCAAGTAAAATTTTTTTTTCCATAATATCGAACATTTTATAAATATTTATAAAGTTTTTGACCAGAATAGGGAAAAAAATTCGAATTTCTAAAAATACGAGGATCGATAAAAACAATTTTCATATAAAAGGGTCGGAAAAAATAATTGTTTTTGTTTATATCTTTAAAACTGAGTTTCGGATCAGCTTGAAAGTTTTGCAGGATGTTTATAAGATCCTAATAGAACGTTTAAGCAAATAAAAAAAAATAAAAAAAAAATTTTCTGAAGGTATACAGTACCCTTAAACCATTTTGAAAGTAGCAAGAATTTAAGCAGTGAGTTAATCTCTATTTCAGAAATTTCTGACAGATCGGTTAGGAAAGGACGACCCAAAGTTGTAAGCCGTCTTCTGCTGAGAGCTGGACAATAACAGAAGAGGTGTTGTACTAGGGCTGCAAAACTATCGATGTTACTATCGATAGTATCGAGGTTTTCAAAATGGTCCGATGTATCGATGTTAAAAGTTGAACATCGATATATCGGATGCTTCACTGCATCAGTGCCAGATTTTTTGGGTCCATTTTTACAATTATTATTAGTTGAAATACGACAAAATTTGATTAATAAGCAAAAAAAAAAAAAAAATAGAGGCCAGCTAACTTCGGCTCGACCGAAGTTTATATACCCTTGGAGCTTGATATATGCCTGACAGTTTGTATGGCAGCTATACTATATAGTGGTCCGATTTCGACAAGGCTTAATGAAATTATGTAAAATTATTAAAAACTTATAAATACGAGCGTTGGGAGCGATAACATTAAAAACAAAAAAGTTTTTCCCACTAAGACTTTTTTCAGACCTAACTTTTGTATGGCAGCTATACTATATAGTTGTCCGATTTTGACAAGGCTTGGTGAAATTATGTGAAATCATTAAAAACTTATAAATACGAGCGTTGGGAGCGATAGCATTGAAAACAAAAAAGTTTTTCTCACTAAAACTAGTTTTTCAACCGATCGTTCCTATGGGAGCTATATGCTATAGTCATCCGATCCGGCCGGTTCCGACAAATGTGCAGCGTATTTGTACCAAAAGACTTCGTGCAAAGTTTGGTTAAGATAGCTTTAAAACTGACGGAGGAGATAGCATAGAAACAGACGGACAGACGGACAGACGGACGGACAGACGGACAGACGGACGGACAGACGGACATGGCTATATCAACTCAGCTCGTCATGCTGATCAAGAATATATATACTTTATGTGGTCGGAGATGCTTCCTTCTATGCGTTACAAACATCCGGACAATTTTAATATACCCTCTCCAAGGGTATAAAAAGGTCAATTTGGTTAAACGCAGCATTATCAAACCGAAATTTGTGTTCCAAAGTGCAAATAAACGAAATGGCTAGAAGTGGCTAGATCATTTTGAAAAAAAAGCTAACCCGCTCAAAAAGTGGCTAGTTCTAGCCACAAAGTGGCTGAGTTGGCAAATAATATTTACCATCAAAAATCAAATATGTGAATGGAAAAGACTTAATTTTAATGTTAAAAAATAATTATCTGTGAATTAAAAAGACTTACATTTTATGTTTATTTAGTTTTAAGAACCAATTAATGAAGCAATTGTTTTTGTTCTTCTAATTTTAAGATATGAATATTAATGAGTGAGATTTGAATTATGAAGACATAATTTTTGTTTTTTAATTTTAAGAAATGAGCCTTTATATTTGTTTTTTTTTTAATATTAAGAAATAAATATGAATAACTAAGCTTTAACTTGTGAAGACATTATATTTGATTTTTTATTTTATGAAATGAGCATTTAATATTTGTTTTTTTAATTTTAAGAAAAAAAATTTGAATAAAAAAGCTTTAAATTGTGAAGACCTAATTTTTGTTTTTTTGAATTAAAAAAAAAAATAAAAATATAAATTTTGTTCGTTTATTATTAAGAAATTAATAACATTATTTTACACAAACAAAATTAATGTTTGCCTTTTCTATATTTTTCTTAATATAGCATAAGATATATGGTATTTACCGCAATCTAAAATATTTGAAAAATTTTTGATGTTTTAACGATATATCGATGTTATTTTGGAAAACATCGAGGTTTTGAAACATCGAAGTTAAAAACTATCGATGTACCCACTATCGATAGTTTTGCAGCCCTATGTTGTACACTCTCCTCCTCATCCACTGAATTGCAACTTCTACAGAAGTCATTGTGCATGACTCCGAGCTTAGCGGCGTGTCTTCCTATAAGGCAGTGCCCAGTATAGCCCGTGTGCTAATGATAGATTATATAGATTAAAGACGGCCAGAGATTATATACTTCCGAAGCTCAATGATGGTTTTTAATGATTTTCATTCAACAACTTTATTTTCGCTTTGAAAAATGTTAGCAGAGTGATTTCCCAAACTGAGCAACCACTACCTTGACCCTTTGGCCGGCCAGTTTGTTATATGAAGTATTTGAAGTATTTTTCCACTAAAAATTCTTTTTCGACTGACCGTTCCTACAGATTACAGTGCTTGCTCCAGCCCCACAAATCCATGAAAGGGGCCATGGCATTGCCTATGACCTTAAAATTTTTCTAGTGACTTTCATCATCAATTTTAAAATCACTTTTAGTTTATTTCAATTAGCCAGGCAGTTTTAAACCAAACAGCAACTGACTTTTTTGCTGCTTCCTGGTTACACTAAATTCTCAGAGCGGCTCTGACTGAATTATAAAACGAAATTCGACAATATTTTTAGCCTCTGAGTACCTAGCTTAATTGTTTGATCATTAAGCTGGGTACATCCGACGAAATTTTGGCTTAACAATTTTTTACTCATCGTCCTTTTTGTTGCATTTTTCTTATTAATACTAGTATTTCTATTTCAGATTATTAAGTAGCCACCATGGATGATCTGAAGGGTTTCTTTAGACAGGCCGGTCAGGAGTTCCTGAATGCGGCCGGAGAAGCTGCCATGGGAGCCGCCAAAGATGTTGTGGGTTCGGTGATAAATGAAATATTCATCAAAAAGGAAGCGGACACCAAGCGCATACTTCCCAGCATCAAGAACATGCGAGTGGTAAGTAATTGTACTGAATTCGGACTTGGATGGGCTTAGGAATTAGGATTAGAACAACATTTAGATATTGTCATGCATGAGCACTCACACTGTTAACATAAAACGTTCATTGTAATCATTAGCAACCCTTACAAGGTGCAGCTCCTCTATTTTATGGGAATGTAAGTAGAAGTTGCCACGACTCCGTTTGATGTGTCCTTGTGTTCTTGTTGCAACTATATTGATGTTCGTGTGAAAATTACACTGTATTTTCGAGAGCCCACCACACACACTCATTACAGAATACACTGTACATACATTTATATTTGTCATTTTTTAATTACACGCAATTAATACTCATACAGAGAAGAGGTTATGCCACAACAGTTAATAACTCTATAAATTTTCAGTTGGGTGAAAAAAGCTCGAGCTTGGGACCTTATTCTGAAGTGCAAGACTATGAAACACTGTTGAATAGCTGCCTAACAAACGGATCGCTTTTCGAGGATCCACTCTTTCCTGCTGGTAACGAATCTCTAATGTTTTCCCGTCGACCAGATCGTCATATTGAATGGCTACGCCCTCATGTAAGTTTTTAGTAATATTACACAATTTATTTACTCTGAATACAGATGATTTGGTTTAAGCAAATGATTATAAACACTGCCCATGAGAGAACGAAGGCTTACAAGCTTTTGTAACAGAGAAGATAAAAAACTTATGTGTATTTTTGGTCGCTAAATTTAAATCAATTGTAAAAGTGTTTGAGCGAGGTTCTTTTATATTTGTAAGGCCCTGTGGTACCCTTTTTAAACCATATAGGTTTTAATGTAAGCTGCTTTGAATGCGGTTAAAGAAAAGCCAAAACACTTAGTTTTTATTTTGTTTATAAGATAACAATTGTTTGATTCTAATGAGCTTATTGTCGAAACTGCGAAAACCTTCAGCATGCGTTGACACCAAACCCGCACCAGATGTCAGCTACTATTACTTTGCTTGGCTGCGAAATATCGCCAAGAGCACTCGAAAACGATAACAATCTACGATTTATATGGTCACAATCAGGGGTGTCCTGAAAATCTCTAGAGATTTTCGTATAAGCCATTGCACATCGAACTAAACTGGGACTACTTTATTTGCGAAGTGCCAAGAATCAGACCGCCTACTTGATTATGTGAAAGGAAAACCGTACGCATCAAATCTACTTGGCGGTTTCAAATCGCTCAACTTTTGAGCCCCTTAAAATATAAATTCACACAGCTTTAATTAGAGCGAAGCTCTTTTACGGACGTCAGACTGGGGGAATGAATCTTGAAAAATTTTGTCTTTGCGACAGATTCTTTTAGGGTATGTCTTTGATTTTGTGTTTTGTATTTGCAAAATTTGCAAAATCAGCTGCCTTTACCATTACCGCGTAGTAGCAGGTGGGTTGTGTGTGGAGTGGGATAGTGTGAGGTGCAGGTAGGGGGAGGTGTCACCTCCGAGGTGATGGGTATTTGGCAGGGACCTGTTGGGGATCAGGTGAAGATTTGGTGAGGATCTGGCGGGGATTTGGTGCTGATCTGTTGGGGTTCTGGTGGTGATGTGGTGGGGTTCTGGTATGGATCTAGTGGGGATCTGGTAGGGATCTAGTGGGGATCAGGTGGTGATCTGGTTGGGATCTAGTGGGGATCTGGTGGAGATCTGCTGGGGATCAGGTAGTGATCTGGTGGGGATATGGTGGAGATCTGGTGGGAATATGGTGAAGATCTGGTGGACTTAACAGTGACTTAACAGTGACTTAACAGTGACCTAACAGTGACTTAAAAGTGACTTAGCAGTGATTTAACAGTGTCTTAACAGTGACTTTACATTGACTTAACAGCGACTTAACAAAAGCTTAACAGTGACTTAACAGCGACTTAACAGAAGCTTAACAGTGACATTATAGTTACTCAACAGTGACTTAACAGTGACTTAACAGTGACTTAACAGTGACTTAACAGTGACTTAACAGTGACTTAACAGTGACTTAACAGTGACTTAACAGTGACTTAACAGTGACTTAACAGTGACTTAACAGTGACTTAACAGTGACTTAACAGTGACTTAACAGTGACTTAACAGTGACTTAACAGTGACTTAACAGTGACTTAATAGTGAACTAACAGTGACTTAACAGTTCCTTAAAGCGACTTAACAGTGACTAAACAGTGACTTTACAGTGATTTGAGAGTGACCTAATATTTGATAATTTAACATTTATTTATACAGAATCCAAATGTGTCTTTTTCCATTACTTAAATCGGATTCATCGTAAAGAGCTTCGCTCGTACCGTGCGTCTCATGACACACACTCTTTTTTGAAATTGCTAACGTTTATTCAAAAACCTAGAGATTTCTGTGACACACCCAAATATATTTTCTTCTTTCGGTTACTCAATGTCTACAAATCGTAGAACAAGTTTTTCGAAATGGCCGCCTTGTGCCAGCAACGCCGAAGTCTCTCTGGCCACTCAACGATCGAAGTGCGCGAACAATGCCCACAGTTGAACTCCGTTTACTGACAAGTCGTTCAAAAAAACAGAACGATAGAGTGTATGCGGTGTCATAAAAACAATCGTCTGAGCTGAATCCGAGAGTTCAGAGAGGCCTCCAAGCTTCAAAGTCAAAACTTCGCTGAAAGCGTATCCATCCGACGTTTTTAATAAGCCGGTTAAAGCCTCTCAACACGTCATTAATTGAAAACGAGAAGGCCAAGCTAACTTCGTCTTTGCCGAAGTTTTTATAACCTTGCAAATGCATCATTAAAACAGAAAATTTTCCGAAATAAAATCCACTGTTCGACCGATATTTCCTATGGCAGCTATAAGATATTGTCATCCGATATCTGCGATATCTGCAGAATGCGTTGCAAACTTCTGGGCAAAATTATAATACCCTTTGCGTGGACCTTTAAAAAAGACTCCCGTCCATCTCACAAGGAAAAGCGACTCAAACAAGGCTAAAAAACATTTACCGAACTTCATTTCTACGAACGGTTGCCCAGACCAGAATCCATTGGACTACAAACTGTGGTCCCTTCTCTAGGCTAAGGCTTGCTCTACTCGACACCCAAATATTGAGTTCGATGAGTGGCCAGAGAGACTTCGTCCTTGCCTTGGAAGTCACAAGGCGGCTATTTTGAATAACTTGTTGTACGGTTTGTAGCCATTGAGAGCCCTAATAAAAAGATGAAATCAGTTTTGAAAAATATTAATTTTATGACCAAAAAAACCGTATATTAAACAATTGCAAGTACGAGGTATATAGATACATAATTCTCTCTACCATTTCTTGCCATTGCCACTGCCG